>JARQOD010000440.1:66708-153302 GCA_033576555.1 Oophaga sylvatica | reverse complement strand
AGAAAATGGAAAGCTATCTCCCCCGGAGCAGAACCCCAAAGTAATAAAAAACCCCCCAAACATTAATGGCGGTTAGCAAGGGGGAAATACGACACAGAAAGAAATAGTAGAGCAAACGCGGGGGCCCCAAAATCAAAATAGAAAAGGCAGGAAGGGTACTTACTGCAATCTCGAAAACCCTGAAAAACACCAACTCTACTAATTTCAAAATCACCTGAGATCACACGACCTCTACCACCTAAATTAGTTCTCTGGTGTAACAAAATCAAAACAGCAGCCACTGAAAAAACTGGAAAAAGCAAAAGTACAAAACTCAGTGGCTGAACTAAACTGAGAGGGCAGAAGCCCCGGAGGGGACCCTGAAGGCCCCCACAGAAGTGCAGGACAAAATGCAAAAATATAGCACAAACACAAAAGAAGAAAAGGTCTTATCTGATAGCAGGAGATGCAGACACGACACAGCAGGCTACAAGGGAAACTGGAAAGAAGGATTCAGACCAGAACAATTGATCACCGGCAACCCTGATGGGAAAATTACTCCCTTATATAAGACCAGTCAGTAACACCTGATTCCCAGTCCTCACAATCTTCACTAGTACCGCTTGTAACCACCAGAGGGAGCCTCTGCTCAGAACTCATCTCAAACCCATTCACAACAGTACCCCCCCCTTGAGGAGGGGTCACCGAACCCTCATTTGAGCAACCAGGTCGGTCAGGATGAGTTCTATGATACGCACGGATAAGTCTCCTAGCATGGATGTCCGAAGCAAACACCCAAGAATTGTCTTCCTGACCATAACCTCTCCATTTAACCAAATACTGGAGTCTTCGTCTAGAAAAACGAGAATCCAATATTTTCTCAACCACATACTCCAGATTGCCCTCAACCAAAACAGGGTCAGGAGGCACAGCAGCAGGAACCACTGGCTCAACAAACCTCTTCAATAAGGACTTGTGGAACACGTTATGGATCTTAAATGTCCCTGGAAGAAGCAAACGAAAAGAAACAGGATTAATAATCTCCATGATCTTATAAGGTCCAATGAATCTAGGCTTAAATTTAGGAGATGCTACTCTCATAGGAATATTCTTTGAGGACAACCAGACCAAGTCCCCCACTTTAAACCGAGGACCATCAGTCCTATGCCGGTTAGCAAACCGCTGGGCCTTCTCCTGAGAGAGGGACAACCTCTCCACTACCTGGTCCCAAATCTGTTGCATACGCTCAACAACAGAGTCAACACCTGGACAGACAGAAGCTTCAGTCTGTCCTGAAGAAAATCGAGGGTGAAACCCAGAATTACAGAAAAACGGAGACATCAAAGTGGCAGAGCTAGCCCTATTATTAAGAGCAAACTCAGCCAAAGGCAAAAAAGAGACCCAGTCATCCTGATCAGCAGACACAAAGCATCTTAGATAAGTCTCCAATGTCTGGTTTGTTCTCTCAGTTTGACCATTGGTCTGAGGATGAAATGCCGAGGAGAAAGACAATTGAACACCCAGTTTAGAACAAAAAGTCCTCCAAAATCTGGAAACAAACTGGACTCCTCTGTCAGACACAATGTTCTCAGGAATGCCGTGTAAACGAACCACGTGCTGAAGGAACAACGGTACCAATTCAGAGGAGGAAGGCAACTTAGGTAATGGCACAAGATGTATCATTTTGGAAAACCTATCACAAATTACCCAGATGGTGGTCATTCTCTGAGAAACAGGAAGATCGGAAATGAAATCCATAGAGATATGGGTCCATGGTCTCTTGGGCACAGGCAATGGCATCAACAAACCACTAGAGCGAGAGCAAGGCTTGGAGCGAGAGCAAGTCCCGCAGGACTGCACAAATTCCCTGACATCGCGAGACAAGGTAGGCCACCAAAAGGACCGACTAACCAAGTCTCTGGTACCAAAAATTCCGGGATGCCCAGCCAATGCGGAACAATGAATCTCAGACATCACACTCTTTTTCCATTGGTCCGGGACAAACAATTTTCCAACAGGGCAGCGCTCGGGTCTATCCTCCTGACACCCCTCCAGAGCAAGTCTCAAATTGGGCGAGATGTCGGATAATGTAAAGGATGTTATGGTGGGATTCCCTGTCCCCTCTGGTCTCAATGATTCTATGTCATTAGCGATTCAAATTGACAGACGTTTGCGTGAGCGGAGAAGTATGCGTGGAGTGGTGTTGCCTTGTGAGCCAGCTTCTGAGCCCATGCAGTGTGATGGAGTGGTGTCTGGGGCACAGCGTCATGAGTTTCGAAAGCGCAATGGGTTATGTTTCTACTGTGGTGATGCCTCTCATGCTATTTCAGTCTGCCCTAAGCGGGGAAGACGTTTTGCACGCTCAGTTGTCTTGGGTAGTGTTCAGACTAAGTTTTTATTAACTGTCACTCTGATATGCTCTCTGTCCTCATTTTCTGCTCAGGCTTTCGTTGATTCTGGAGCAGCTATTAACCTGATGGATTATGATTTTGCTAAACGTTGTGGGTTTCCCTTGATACCCCTACAGAAGTCTATTCCCCTACTGGGGATCGATTCTACCCCTTTGGCTGAGAATAAACCCAGTTTTCTACTCAGGTGATAATGAGGGTTGAACCTGATCACCAGGAGTGCTGCAAATTTTTGGTTCTATATAATCTGCATGACATTATCGTGCTGGGTTTCCCTTGGTTACAGTCTCATAATCCTGTTTTGGATTGGAAATCTGTGTCTGTAACCAGTTGGGGCTGCCAATGTGTTAATACCAACACTCCTGTTTTTTCTGCCTCCCCCAGGCTCAGGATGTTCCTGACTTTTTGTTTGATTTTTCTGATGTGTTTAGCGAAAGTAAATCTGCATCCTTACCTCCCCATAGGAGCTATGACTATGACCGGGTGGCCGGTGATACTGTTATGTTACGGTAGCTGAGGAGTGCAGGTAAAAAAGGAAATACACCAGAGCAGTTGGAATCTATGAGATTGCAGTACCCTGACTAACCACCGCAACTAGAGGCAGCCGTGGAGCGTTCCTACGTTGGTCCTAGACGCCTCGTCACAGCCTGAGAAACTAACTACACCTAAAGATAGAAAATAGGAAAGCTATCTGCCCCGAAGCAGAACCCCAAAGATAATAGAAAGCCCCCAAACATGTAATGGCGGTTAGACAAGAGGAAATACTGACACAGAAAGAAAATAGTATGAGCAAACGCTGGGGCCCAAACTATCTAAATAGAAAAGGACAGGAAGGGTACTTACTGCAATCTCAGAAAACCCTGAAAAACACCAACTCTACTAATTTCAAAATCACCTGAGATCACACGACCTCTACCACCTAAATTAGTTCTCTGGTGTAACAAAATCAAAACAGCAGCCACTGAAAAAACTGGAAAAAGCAAAAGTACAAAACTCAGTGGCTGAACTAAACTGAGAGGGCAGAAGCCCCCGGAGGGGACCCTGAAGGCCCCCACAGAAGTGCAGGACAAAATGCAAAAATATAGCACAAACACAAAGAAGAAAAGGTCTTATCTGATAGCAGGAGATGCAGACACGACACAGCAGGCTACAAGGGAAACTGGAAAGAAGGATTCAGACCAGAACAATTGATCACCGGCAACCCTGATGGGAAAATGACTCCCTTATATAAGACCAGTCAGTAACACCTGATTCCCAGTCCTCACAATCTTCACTAGTACCGCTTGTAACCACCAGAGGGAGCCTCTGCTCAGAACTCATCTCAAACCCATTCACAACACCTTTTGGTAAGATCTACCCCCTGGCGGGGCCCGAGCTAAAGGCTTTAAAGGATTACATAGACGAAAATCTAGCCAAGGGCTTCATACGCCCCTCTTCATCTCCTGCAGGTGCACCCATCTTCTTTGTAAAGAAGAAAGATGGATCTCTGAGACCATGCGTAGACTATAGGGAACTCAATAAGGTTACTATTAGAAACCGTTATCCATTGCCTTTAATCCCTGAGTTATTGGAGAGAGTGCGACATGCCAAAATTTTCTCTAAACTAGATATTCGTGGGGCCTATAACTTAGTCCGTATTAGACCTGGGAATGAATGGAAGACTGCATTCAGGTCACGCTATGGACACTTTGAATATCTAGTTATGCCTTTTGGTCTGAGTACCGCCCCAGCCACTTTCCAACACTTGGTGAATGACATCTTCAGGGATCTCCTAGATACATTCGTGGTAATTTATTTGGATGATATTCTAATTTTTTCTAACTCCACAGAGGAACATCATGGACATGTGAGAATGGTCTTGGAACGTCTAAGACAAAATCATCTTTACATCAAACTTGAAAAGTGTGAATTCCATAGGACCGAAATTCAATTTCTGGGGTATGTACTGTCTACACAAGGAATTAGTATGGATGGAAGCAAAACCCAAGCCATCAAGGATTGGCCAAGTCCTAGAAATGTGAAGGAGGTACAGCGCTTCATCGGGTTTGCCAACTTCTATAGACGTTTCATTAGAAATTTCTCTGAGGTAGTGTCACCTATCACCCAACTTACCCGGAAAGAGTCTAGGTTCTCCTGGACTCCCCAAGCCCAGGAAGCATTTTCCCGTCTAAAAGATAAATTTACCACTGCACCTATCCTAGTACATTCCAACCCCGAGCTTGCCTTCATAATAGAGGTGGATGCTTCAGACTGTGCCGTTGGAGCTATACTCTCTCAGAGAACAGGTGAGAAGAATGTCTTGCATCCCTGTGCCTTCTTTTCCCAGCAGTTGTCTTCGGCTGAGAGGAACTACGATGTGGGCAATAGAGAGTTGTTGGCCATTATTGCCGCCTTCAAAGAATGGAGACACCTTCTTCAGGGAGCTGCACAGCAAATAGTCGTCCTGACAGACCATCGTAACCTTGAGTTTATCAGGTCGGCTAAGTGCCTGACCCTCGCCAGGCTCGCTGGAATCTTTTCTTAAACCAATTTAATTTTATCATTTCTTATATCGCGCAATGGAAAGGCTGATGCACTCTCTAGGATTTACTCAGCAGAGACACGTCCAATTACTCCTCCTAAGACTATTCTTCCTGACTCTAGATTCCTAGGAGTAATTCATAATCAAGACCTACTTAAGGACATCAAGGAAGCATACCATGCGGATTCCTTTTTGGCACAACCCCCAAGGGACGTAAGTCTTGTCTTTAAGAATGGTGTGTGGATTCAGGGACAACGCCTGTATATTCCTGAAACAGTCAGATTGAGAGTATTGCAACTCATTCACAATTCCAAGATAGCTGGGCATAGAGGAATTCTAAAGACACAGGAATTTCTTTCTCGTTTCTTTTGGTGGCCCACTTGCAGGAAGGATGTTTTAAACTATGTCACTTCATGTGAAGTCTGTGCAAGATGCAAAACACCTCGCTCCTCACCAACTGGTCTGTTACAGCCTCTTCCCACCCCGTCCCGCCCGTGGGGATCCATTTCTATGGACTTCATTGTGGAGTTACCAACCTCTCAAGGGAAGAACACCATTCTAGTGGTGGTTGACCGTCTAACAAAGGCAGCTAATTTTATCCCTTGTGTCGGCTTACCCACTGCAAAACAGACATCAGATTTGATGATTAAAGATGTGTTTCGCTTACATGGAGTACCGGATGAGGTTATTTCGGATCGAGGGGTGCAATTCACTTCTAGGTTTTGGCAAAATTTCTGTGGAGCATTGGACATTAAAGTAAACCTTTCTTCTGCTTTTCATCCCCAGACTAATGGACAGACCGAACGAACCAATCAAACCCTGGAGCAGTATCTCCGCTGCTTTATCTGCCACCTACAGGATGATTTGGGTGTGGATCTACTTCCATTAGCTGAGTTCTCGTATAACAACTCTCAGAGTGCCTCCACTAAGCAGTCTCCTTTTTACTCTAATCTAGGTTATCATCCTAACATTCTACCACGATTTCCCATAGAAACGCCTTTACCAGCAGTGGCTGAAAGAATCACGTCTTTACAGAAGAATATGGATCTTCTAAAGGAGAATCTGGAATCGGCTCAGGAAAGGTACAAGAAAGCAGCAGATAAATTTTGTAAACCTGCACCAGCTTTCAAGGTAGGAGACTTGGTTTGGCTGTCAACCAGAAATCTTAAGTTAAGGATTCCATCGTCTAAGTTGGGACATAAGTACATTGGACCCTATAAAATCAGTAAAATTATAAGTGCCGTTGCTTGTCGTCTTCAACTGCCCAGAACTATGAGAATCCACCCTGTCTTTCATGTATCCCTACTAAAGGCTGCGACACCCAATACGTTTCCTGGACGTTCTTCTCCTTGCCCTGACCCAGTGCTAGTCGATGGTCAGGAAGAATTTGTGGTGGAAAGGATTTTAGATTCCAGGTTGTATAGAAATCAGTTACAATATCTGATTAAATGGCAGGGCTACCCAGTGGAGGACAACTCATGGGAACCAGTCAATAACGTTAATGCTCCTCGCTTGCTCCGTCAGTTTCATCAGAGGTACCCACACAAGCCTGGTCTGAGGTCATCCGGAGGTTGTCCCTAAGGGGGGAGAATGTAAGGTTCTGTGTACATGTTCCTGAAACTCAGTTTGTTCGTCAGCCATTTTACTTTCTGTCTTGCTGCAGCTATCTTGCCCTCAGTCAAAATGGAGTTTCCAGCTTGCATGTTCCCGCCCTGATTCTCTCCTTTTGCTTCTTAAGCAGCCACAGCTGAGCAATCAGTGCTTCAGAATCTAGCCTGCAGTGAACCTGTGACCTGACTCCTAAAGCCTTGGACCTTGTACTCCAGCTATTCCTACTGAGGAACTCTGAAGCACTTGTGGACTCTGAACCCTGCTCTTTGAAAGACCCACGTTTGCATGGACTTACGGTAACAGAGAAGAAGATCCTGAACCTGTTGTGGAGAGTGATTGCTGAGCTTAGATTACTCTGGCCTGCTGTGTCTCCTGCTTCTGTGTCTGCAAACTGTGTGACTATTTTTGCCAACTTGTATGAAGTAATACAAGACTTTCTATATCAAACCTGTGTCTCATGTATTTTCATCACACTCAAGCACAAGACGCTATATGAACTGTACTACTTACATTACACTCCCTTCTGTGCTGCTGAATGTCTCATATGGTCCCTACAAGACCAGGTCCAGTCTTTCTGGCCAAACTTCCCTTTTATGATCGACAACATTAAATGTGCAGTGAGGCCAAGTGTGAATTTCTGTACAATAACAGCAGAGTTTCCCTTTATCCGGACTTTTCAATTTGTATTAAAACCAACTAACTTCAAGGAGGATTGTGATAATCTACATAAAACACATCACCCTGTGCCATGATATATCTCTGAGCTGTGCGTGGCTGATGGCTGTAATATACATTTATTCACGTGTAAAAAGCAAGGTAGAAGTACAGGCTAAAATATAACTTTTAATGACTGCCTTTAAAACGAATTAATCGTTCCAATAATAAAAAACACATATAAACCAATAAGTGTATCCTAACCATCAATATGTTGTGAACAAACAAAAATGATTAAAACCGTCAGTAACACAGACTTGACGTGTGCACAGCTGACTAATGGTGCTCAGGTAGGTTCCCAAACCATAATTAATATCAAAATAGAACCCGGCACTCAACTTAGTGTAAAGATTGTAGGTGATTTTATTCAATCCCAAACAGTAGCATTACAAAATGTTTCGGTCCATACAAAAGACCTTCGTCAGTTGCATACTGACGGTTGTGGTACATATACAATGGCCAAGTCTCAGGATAGCAATACCGTGAATGCCAAGAGGCTATATTGTAGTCAGATATCGTAGGTAATAGGAGGGTGGATGCAGCCTTTGTTGTAGCTGCTGACACAGTGGACAAGGGTAGAGTTTGTGTGTTCTCCCCGTGTTTGCGTGGGTTTCCTCTGAGTTCTCCAGTTTCCTCCAACATTCCAAAGACTTACTGATAGGGAATTTAGATTATGAGCCCCATCGGGGACAGCAATGACAAAGTAAAGCGCTGCAGAATATTTTAGCTCTATATAAAAATGAAGATTATAATCTATTATTTCCAAACACTGTTTTTCGGTGATTACTTTGTATCTCCGTTCATACTGCACCCACACACACAAATGATACACTTTTTGAAAGGTAAACTTGCCCCCTTCAGCAAGAAAATAGCCAAACAAACCACACATCCACAATTTTATCACTAAATACAGTTTAAACATTAATTTTCATAAAGCTGCTGTAAGGAAAAATGACCTGCAGGTGGCAGCACACTACCCCAAAGTACACTACCACAAAGCTGCTTACTGACATCACAAACAGATCCGAACATTTGCCTTGGGGGCTTTCCAGCTTGCCGAACTGCTTGCCCAGCCTATTTCAGCCAAATTGGAGGATTGCACACTTCACTGCCGGTTAGTCACATATGCAAACACATTTGTAAACATGCACCGCCTATTGAATTGCACACTTGCTCCGTTCATACTCCACCCACACAAACAAATTATACAGCATTTGAAAGGTGAAATGACCTGCAGGTGGCACCACACTACCCCAAAGCACACTACCACAAAGCTGCTTACAGACATCACAAACAAATCCAAACATTTGCCTTGGGGGCTTTACAGCTTACTCAAGTGCTTTTTTAGACTATTTCAGGCACATTGGAGGATTGCACACTTCACTGCAGGTGAGTCACATATGCAAACACATCTGTAAACATTCACTACTTTTTTGCCGATTACTTCGCCCCACACACACAAATGATACACCATTTGAAAGGTAAACTTGCCCCCTTCAGCAAGAAAAGAGCCAAACAACCCACACATCCACGATTTTATCACTAAATACAGTTTAAACATTCATTTTCATAAACCTACAGAAAGACACAATGACCTGCAGGTGGCGCCTCAACCGGAAGACATTTTTTGCCTCTACTTATCAAACCAATTTATTGTATTACCAGTCTACATATATAAAGACCTGTCTGTGTTCATCATCTCATGAAATACATTTACATTTGCGCAGCTTGCTTTTTCTGAACTTGCCTGCGCCCCCGACGACCAATGTGCGAACATTTTGCACTGGCTAACTAGTTATTACTTATTTGTAGTTTTCAGCTAATGAGAGTCTTGTGCTCTAGGGTGGATCTGGCCTGTGAGTGGGGTTTTATGTGATGCACTGCTTACATGCAGTTGTTCTCAAAAGTCTACATACCCCAGCAGAATTTTTGTTTTTATGAATGATGACACTAAAACTTTTTCTCCACTCATGGTTAGTGGTTGGGTGAAGCCATTTATTGCCAAACTACTGTGTTTTCTCTTTTAAATCATAATGACAACCCAAAACATCCAAATGACCCTGATCAAAAGTTTTCATGCCCTGCCTCCTTATTGTGCGTCTTGAAACAGCCACACCGCTAGTTTTCAGAGAGTCCAGCATTTCAGCTGATGTTATTTGTGGGTTTTTCTTTGCATCCCGAACAATTTTCCTGGCAGTTGTCACAGGTGAGGATGTTACCTTTAGTAGCCATTCAAAGCCATTTGTGTCAACTTCTGTGCATGTTATCCGGCCAAAATCAGCAGATTATGTAAACTTTTGATGAAGATCATTTGGATGTTTTGGGTTGTCTGTATGATTTAAAAAGAGAAAACACAATAAATGGCTTCACCCAACCACTAACCATGAGTGGAGAAAAAGTTTTGGTGTTATCATTTATATTCTCTGAAAAAATCCAAGAAAGCAAAAATTCTGCCTGGGTATGTAAACTTTTTAGCACAACTGTATTCATCTATATTGGCTTATGACAGGTCGCTGATCCCTCACTGACCTGCCCCCATTTTTACATAATGCATATAATAGCATTGATATAATTGTTGATATTGCCTATAATATTGTGGCTATTGTGAGGCTTAGAAAAAAAATTACATCCAACAAAATGTCACCAGCGGCGCCTGTCCAGTATCATATATCTCTTACTTATAGATGCTACTGCGCAGGTGCCGCCATCGCCAGTGACATTTTGCTGGATGTACCGTATATAATCGCGTATAAGCCGAGATTTTCAGCCCATTTTTTAAGGCTGAAAGTCCCCCTCTCGGCTTATACGCGAGTCATATACGCCAGGGGGTCGGCGGGGGGTCGGATCATGTTCACCCCCTCCTGGAGCATCTCTGCAGCCCCCCTGCTTCTCCCACAATCTCAGGCTCCTTCCTTCAGTGGTCACGTGGTGCCGCTCATTAAAGTCATGAATATGCGCATATTCATGACTTTAATGAGTGGTACCACGTGACCGCTGAAGGAAGGAATAGCTGCCCGAGGCTGAAGAGACTCGCCGGTGGGGGGTGTGAGTATATGCAATATTCACCTGTCCCTAGTCTACTGCTGCACTCCGCTCTGTCCTCCTCGTTCTCTGGCTGTGACGTTCAGGTCAGAGGGCGCGATGACGCAGTTAGTGCGCGACGCGCCCTCTGCCTGATCAGTAAGTGACAGAGGACCCGGAAGACGGAGTGGCGCACGGCGGTGGAAAAGGGGACAGGTGAATATCTCAGGTGCCAGGGCCTGAGCCAGCGGTGACACCGGCACCTGTCCCTCATAGTGCGTCGGTGACCCCATGAGTATGTCATTTTTTTTTTTTATTTGCAGCAGCAGCATATGGGGCATAATCTATGGAGCATTTTATGGGGCATAATCTTTGGAGCATCGTATGGGGCCATAACCTTTATGGAGCAGCATATGGGACATATTATTCTATGGAGCATCTTATGGGGCCATTATTAACTGTTGTGCGGCATTATATGGGGCGTATTTTGTATGGATCATCTTATGGGGCCATCATGAACTGTATGGAGCATTATATGTGAGTCGCACAACACCAGGGTTATGGGGTACTCGGCACCGAGCCCATTGAAGTCTATGGGGAATGTCACAAGTAGCACAGCTCGGTCCGTTACCCTGGGCGCTCATACAAAGGGGGATATTTACAGGGGATTTTAGGAATAGTTTGTGACGCCACCTGTGGTTTCTGATCACTTTGACCAGCGCTGCAAGGTGAATCTTCTGAGGGAATGTTATGGGGCAGCAAGATGTTAAGTCTCCCACAGGCGAAACTTTTCCCTCCAAGTCTATGGTGGTGCAGGGTGCAGGCAATAAGTCAGTCACACACAAGTTGTTCTCTTTCCATACCTTTACTGTAGATGGTTGCAGGTATGTCCCGGGAAGCTGTTCAGGGTGGAGTATGCACATCCAGGTAATTGCCAAGTAGGTTTAGGGCCTCCTTTCCCTTTAAAGTGTATGAGTCCTAACCTGCGTGAAGTCAGGTTTAACTCCGTATAGCACAGCTTCGCCCGGCCAACATTGTGGTGGAAGTCTTCTGCTTATTCTGGCGACCAGAACATTGGTGACCAGAAATTGGAAAGAACTAAGTCTATATCTGCAGCGTCCTGCTAGACTCCTGTTCTGCCTGACCCCGGTTACGTATCGGCACTTAGGGCTACCCTCTGTGACTTGAAGTCCAGCAGGGTCTCCGGTTTTCTATCACTAGCCGTGAAGGAACCAGCAATACTTCGGACCCGGTGTCCGGTTAGTTCGAGTGAAGGTGATCTGTCACCGAAGTCACTCCTTCCTAGGGTAACCACTCGCCCGTCGCCCTACTCTCCTCCTTAACATAAGCACAGGGCAGCAGTAGGTTCTGTCATTAGCTTTCTTCCTTTCCAAGCTCACTGACTAAATCACAGTTAACTCGATGTTCTGCAAACTGTAGTCCCCTTCCTTCTTTCCTTCAAAGACTCTGTCCAGAGCAGCTTTCAGGACGTTTCGTCAGACTGATTACAAGCCCGCTCCGGGAGTCACTCTCCACTTTCTAGGGTTCTAGCAGTCTGTCTGTTCTGAGTTATCAGCTTGCAATCTTTCTCTTCTGTCTCTGACAGGAAATCTCACACACGTCTGTCTCTCCAACTCCAACTGAGCTCTGACAGGAACTAACTTCTGTCTGATCTGATCTGCTGACAGGAAGCATACTGAACTACTGCTACCTAATCACACCCTTAAATAGTCTAAGGTTCCCTCTAGTGGTAATGTTGGGAAGTGTGTTTTGTGAATGAATATCAGATTTTGCAATTACCTTTTAGCACATACTCCTGGAACATGTGTACCAAGCGCAGCTGGGCCATACATATGGGGCTCCTGATTCAATATGGATATTCAAAAACATTTAACCTACTGAAGTCTTAATTAATTTTACTTTTATTGGTATATATTTTTATTTTTTGAAATTTACCAGTAGCTGCTGCATTTTCGACCCTAGGCTTATATGTGAGTCAATACGTTTTCCCAGTTTTTTGTGCCAAAATTAGGGTCCTCGGCTTATACTCGGGTCAGCTTATACACAAGTACATACAGTAATTTTTTTTTTTAAGCCTCACAATAGCTACAATATTATAGGCATTATCAACAATAATATTAACACTATTGTATGCATTATGTAAAAATGGGGGCAGGTCACTGAGGGATCAGTGACCTGTTATAAGCCAATACAGATGCATATGTAATCAGAGCACCACATAAAGCCCCGTCCACAGGACACCCACATGCTGCCCACAGCCCCACAACGGAGCACGAGAATCTCATTAACTGAAAACTGCAAATACAGATTAATCAACACAACCACAAGACGGATTTCATCAACCAAGGTATCTTTGTAATCAGTATAACGGCGCTGACCTGACAGTGTCTGTAGGTTACTGTGCACAATCCTGCTGACAGGTTCCCTTTAAAACATCTCAGCTCTACACCATTATACACTGTTCTCTTTAAATGCGTAATATTTCTTCTTGAAACTCATCTGACAGAAAATATTGGCCCTTACGATAGTTTAGATTGTGAAGTCACTGAGCCCATGCTCTAATTACCCCAGAGAGGTTTCACCACTAGTTACTCATTTATTACTGATGAAGACTGTTGAGTTTGATCATTTCAGTAGATGTTACTGTCTGTAGTCACAGTTTTCGACTACAGTAGTTAGTGTCTAAAATACTCTGATTTCACCTCTTCCCGCAGTCAGTTTTGTGTTCCCAATCAGGCCCCATTTTTAAAATCTGACGTGTGTCACTTTATGTGGTGATAACTGTGGAATTATTCATAAAGGATAATAGAAAACAAATGGATCTTACAAATTATTTTCCAGCTTCTCACAATACTCTACATACGATTGTACACTACCGTCTGGGCACATGGCGGTGTTCAGAAGGGAAGGAGCGCCATTTAGCTATCTGAATGCAGATCTAGCTGGAATAGTTTGCAGACACAATGTATTGGGAGCACTGTTCATGGTCAACTGGCAGCTCAAAAGATGTCCACCATGAACATGCTTGGCACTATCTTCTCTGCTTTCCATATCCCACGGATTGCCTTGCTCATCGCCCTTTAACAACCTTACATGGAATCTGGACTTACACAGGTTCCCTAGGCTTGGACCATGGTGTTACCTGCTTTTCTGTGGTGTTAGATGGCAAGAAGAATAGTCAGGTCAGTAATTGGGCCACAGTCACAACAAGAAACAAATACACAAGCCACAAGCTGAGCACAGAGGATTGAACCAGAGGAGAACAACGCTGTATCTGGCAGATTCCGGCCTTGGCTGAAGTAGGGAGCAGATTACTCCAGCTGGACAGCAGGAACAGATCCCAGATGAGATTGGACACAACATATGCAGAAGCCCTAATATAACTAAATAATAGGAAACCAGATTAGTTGAAATCCCCATAAAGTGATTCCATTTTATAAATTAATTCACTGAGGGTTATAATCTATAGGAGGAGTGAATATTTTGACTCCACAGCCACTTTCCTGAAATTAATATGCAGTGGATATTGGAGAGTGAAAATTACACATTTGCCATTTTATTACCCAATACACACTGCCCAGATTGTGCTCCAGGAGACACACACCACAAATTAAGCAGATTCTTCTCACTATAATATTGCTAAATACAGGGATCCTAAATGTTGTTTGAGCCCACTGCAAGACTCAGAAGAGAGAGCGGATTTTGCTGGATTGGTTTATAGAAACCTTGTTGCTTTCCAACAGCCTTTGAGCCACTAGTAGTGTGGGAACCTCTGTTTTTCCATTGACAGATGATGGACCTGAGTGGGGACTTGTTTTTTTGTGAGATGAGAATTGGTATTATTTTCGCCTACATAACATTGATTGTTTTTTTTTTATTTGATATTTGGGAGGCAGAATGAACAAACAGTTGAACACCACACACTACTGGCTCATCCAACAAGGTTTTCTATTAGACTGTGAACTGTCATTGTCTTGGTAAATACCGTATATACTCGTGTATGAGCCGAGATTTTCAGCTCATTTTTTTGTGCTGAAAATGCCCCCTTCGGCTTAATCACGAGTCAATGCCCAGAAAGCAGGTGGAGGAGGGGGAGCAGTGGCAGGAGCCGGCTTTGGCACAGTAACAGTTGCAGCTAACAGAAGTCATCATACTCATCCTCCTCGTGCAGTCGCTGGATCTCCATCCCTGCATCTCTGTTGTCCCGGTGCCGGCAGCTTGTTCTTGTGTTGAGCGGTCACATGGTACCGCTCATTAAGGTAATGAATATGCACATGTCTCCACTCCCATAGGCGTGGAGCGCATATTCATTACCTTAATGAGCAGTACCACATGACCACTCAGCACAGGAAGAAGCTGCTGGCGCCAAGACAATGGAGATGCAGGGATGGAGATCCAGCGACGGCGCGAGGAGGGTCAGAATGGGGGGAGCCAGGCTATGCGGGACCAGGGGAGCCGAGCCATGCAGGAAAGGGGGAGCCACACATACCAGGACAGGGGGAGCCACATACCAGGACAGGACGGGGGAGCCACATACCAGGACAGGACGGGGAGCCACACATACTAGGACGGGGAGCCACATACCAGGACAGGACGGGGGAGCCACATAGCAGGACAGGGATGAGGGGACAATGCATACCCAGCTTATACTCGAGTCAATAAGCTTACCCAGTTTTCTGCCGCAAAATTAGGTGCCTCAGCTTATACTCGGGTTGGGTTATACTTGAATATATACGGTAATTAAAGTTTTGCACCTAGCTTGCCATTTTTATGGACAGTTTAAGTAGAAATGTTCAAAAATATAAAACTCAAGGATATTTTACTAAAAAATAATAATTTTTTTTATCTCCGCAGATGACTGTATCAGGAGATCAGAAGGACAGCTGACATCTTAAATTTTTAAATCTGATGATCTTGAGATCCTACAAGATGCAACTGAAGTGATTTCTGTTACTCTAGATACATCATCATCCATTCACAGCAAAGATCTGTCATCTGATCCTATGAAACAGATCCCATCTTCTGACTCATTACTGACTACTAAGGAGAATCAAAGTCACAAAAGAGGCATTAAAAAACAAACTGCTCCTAAAGCAAAGAAGTCATTTTCATGTTCAGAATGTGGGAAATGTTTTAAATGGAAATCAGAGCTTGTTATACACCAGAGATCTCACACAGGGGAGAAGCCTTATTCTTGTTCAGAATGTGGGAAATATTTTGCACAGAAATCAAATTTTGTTACCCACCGGAGAACTCACACAGGGGAGAAACCTTTTTCATGTTCAGAATGTGGGAAATGTTTTGCACTTAAATCCCATTTTGTTAACCACCAGAGGACACACACAGGGGAGAAGCCTATTTCCTGTTCAGAATGTGGGAAATGTTTTAGCCGGAAAGCTCTTCTTGTTAGACATCAGGGCAGTTACACAGGGGAGAAGCCTTTTTCCTGTTCAGAATGTGGGAAATGTTTTAGCCGGAAAGCTCTTCTTGTTAGACATCAGGGCAGTCACACAGGGGAGAAGCCTTTTTCCTGTTCAGAATGTGAGAAATATTTTAAACAGAAATCAGATCTTGTTACTCACCAGAGAACTCACACAGGGGAGAAGCCTTTTTCCTGTTCAGAATGTGGAAAATGTTTTAACCGGAAAGCGCTTCTTGTTAACCACCAGAGAATCCATACAGGGGAGAAGCCATTTTCCTGTTCAGAATGTGGGAAATATTTTAACCGGAAAGAGCGTCTTGTTAGACATCAGATCAGTCACACAGAGGAGAAGCCTTTTTCAGTTTCTTAATGTGGGAAATATTTTATTTGGAAATCAACTATTAATAAACATCAGAGACATCACATAGAGGAAAAGCCTTTTTTATATTCAGAATGTTGGAATAGTTTTAACCAAAATGATATCTTCTTAAAGGGGTTGTCTTGTCATTCCTCTCATGTTTGCTGACAAAAGGATAAAACGAAACTTTAGTAATTCCAAATGTAAAACTATACCCATAATTCACCCCCTGAAGGTTAGTCAGAAGGTGACTAAAAGAAAAAACATGTACCCCACATTTCAGAATATAGGGTGAGGTGACATACACACACTCGTTTTCCAAGTGTCACAAAGTGACCCAAGCGGTATGACACAATCTCAAAAATGGTCAGTCAACTGCACTCACCTAAGTCTGTGCCCTGATCTCCCTATCGTCCCTATACGGGTTCACCACGTCGCCGAGCAGGATACCTTAAACGCTCGCAAGCCATGCGCTAATCCCTAGGTAGGAGCAGGCTGGTGAGAGCACTTGTAAGGTTCTTTGTCTCTTTTGACATGTTTCTTGAAACTCAGTTTTTTCCCTCGGCCATTTTTCTTTCTGTCTTGCTGCAGCTATCTTGCCCTCAGTCAATATGGAGTTTCCAGCTTTCATGTTCCCGCCCTGATTCTCTCCCTCTTGCCTCTTAAGCAGCCTCAGCTGAGCAATCAGTGCTTCAGAATCAAGCCTGCAGTCAGCCTGTGACCTGACTCCTGGAAACCTTGGACTTGTACTCCAGCCATTTCCTACTGAGGAACTTTGGAACACTTGTGGACTCTGGAAACCTGCTGTTTGGTAAATCCACGTTTGCAAGGGAACTGCGGTAACAGAGAAGAGATCCTGAACCTGTTGTGGGAGAGTTGTTGCTGAGCTTGAAGTTACTCTGGCCTGCTGTGTCTCCTGCCTCTGTACCTGCAAACTGTGTGACCCTTTTGCCTACTTGTATGAAGTAATACAAGTCCTTCCATATCAAACCTGTGTCTCATGTGTTTTCCTCGCACCCAAGCACAAGACGCTATTGACGGGGTCGTCTCGTCAAACACTCGTCCTCCAGTCACTCCAGATTAGATTATGAGCATGGGTCGACCAATCAAAGTATGAGTCAGACACAAGGCTGGTTCAAACTTAGAGCACGCTCAAGAATGGTACTAGTAGCACCGATCTCAGCAATGTCCTGTCTTTATTAGCATACACGGGGTTATATAGACATAACAAACAGGATGACCCACGTGGGGTAAGCTATATTCATCTAATATCCGGCCAGCCCTGATTGGCCCATGTCTCCAGAGAGATGTTGATGTCGTCTTCAATTGTTAAATGTCATTGTGGTCGTCATCAACGGCTTGATTCAACTTTGTCTGTCAGAAGTAGGTGTTGATCTGGGTCAATGTCTCAGGAACAGATGTTGGCGGATACTGGTGCTATCTTTGAACTAAGTTTCGATATGACTTGTCTTCAGAGCACAGAATAGAGGAAAAGCACACAAGCATATATATATATATATATATATAAGAAAATATAAGAATATAGAAATGGACATATGACATTAGACATTGGACATATTATAATTGTCCTTTGCAATTGCAATCATGGGCAAACTGTTTATATCTTAGCACCTACCATCTCTGATCAATTATGTCTTATTCTAGCAGGTTATAAAATGTAACGACAGGAAATGTAGCCGCGTGGGTTCATTTCTACATCTATGTAACACTCAATAGGTGTGACATTTGACATTGAAGTTCAGCCTTGTAAGACTCCTTGATGTGGTCTGGCCCAGACGTCTTGACATTTCCTCAGAGGAAACAGATGTGGGTGTAGGTCGATGCTGGCTCTTTCTTAGCTAAAGCATTGTTATATTTGATATATCTGGTTTCACTCGACAAGGAAAATTTATGTTTCAAAATGGATGCAGAACACAAAATGGTGGCAAAGCACATGTAAGCATATATATGTGTGTATAAAGTAGGAAAGTATATTTTACCTTGACAATCCCCCTAAACACTAAATTTTCCCTTGGCGAGGTGACCTTTGAGACTGTCCATGTGTGGGGAGAGGGGAGGTGGATTTCTTCACCCAGCTACCTCAGAGACTGCCCCCTTATGGGACGCCCCCAGACAGCTGGGTCCTATGTTGGTTAACACATGGAGTTCTCCCATCTGTCCCTAAATTAACTCTTTTGATTGTATCGCGTCATAGAGGGTTTTGCCAAGAGGATCAGGCGGGGTATATTGTTCCATATCCCTACATTCATATACATCTCTTCTTGATAAAGGAAAATACCTGAGGGGTCGGTTGCATTGGTTACAGCTTTCCTATATATGGGTACCACACAACACAGAGCTGAATACTGTAATACTAATCGGTGTGCCAAATCTATAAACTTTGAAATATTACTCATCATGCACCATCCACTAAAGCTAAGTGATGTCTAATGAACCTGTTATCATCACCATCTACACGGCTAAGTCTGTTCCAAGCATCCGTTACTGCAAGGATGCAAGCAAATGTCATTAGTAGCATCATTCCTCTTCTGGAGGCTCTCCAAGGACCTTCTTACAAGGCGATGCGTGGATCCAAGTTTCCTTGCCTTGTAGCTTGACTGCGGTATTTGTCGTCAGTAGAACTTGGAAAGGTCTGTCAAATCTCGGATCCAGACTCTCTCTCACGTGTCTTTTAATGACTACCCAGTCTCCGGGCTGCAGGCTGTGACTCCCAGGATCTGGTTTGGATCTGGAAGAGAACTGAAGACATTATCATGTACTTTCTTGAGTCTTTTATGCAAATCCCTTACATATGAGCTTAATACATGGTTACTCATTTCCAGTGCTTGGGGAAAGAAACATCCTAAACTAGGCACTTTGCCAAATAGTACTTCATACGGAGAAAGTCCAGTTTTCCTATTTGGAGTGTACCTTACTGAGTATAGAGCTAATGGTAAACATTCAGGCCAAGATTTCCCTGTTTCAGCCATGGCCTTTTGGATTTTTAACTTCAATATCCTATTTAGTCCTTTTACTTTTACACCGCTTTGTGGTAATATGGGGTGTGGAAAACTTGTTGAATTCCCAGAGCTGTCAAGACTTCATTCATTATTTCACCTGTGAAATGTGTACCTCTGTCACTTTCGATCACCTCTGGTACTCCATACCTGCACACCACCTCCGCAAGCAGCTTCTTTGCGGTCGCCGCAGCCGTAGCCTTGGCAATCGGGAAAGCCTCCGGCCAACCTGAGAATAAATCAAAAACACACCAACACGTACTCCCATGATCCTGATTTTGGCAGCTGAATATAATCAATCTGCAGTCTCTGGAAAGGATAGAGGGGCCGAGGGGCGTGTTTGGGTGGTGTCTTGACTACCCTTCCCTGATTATGTGTAGCACATACCATGCATCCCTGGATCAAACCTTCTATACAGGTGGAAAAGCCTGGTACCACCCAATGCTTCTGCATCACGCTCATTACAACAGTTTTGGACTGGTGGGTTGGCCCATGTAACATCTGGGCGACCGCAGGGTACAACGCCCTTGGAAGGCATCGACGCATCCCTCTTCCCCATACCCCAGTTGCTGCATTCAGACATGCACCTTCTTTTTCCCACTTTTCTACTTCCTCCTGGTGCACCTGAGCCTGCATCTGGGATAAGGCATCCTCCGACACAAAGGGATTTTTGGGAGCGCTTACCTGGTGCATCGTTACCCCTTGGAGTGGTCTACTGGCTGCTGTTTTTGCTGCTGCATCGGCCATTGCGTTTCCTTTACTCACCTGATCAGTGCATCTGGTATGTGCTTTAACTTTTATGACAGCTACTTCTTTTGGTAATTGTAATGCATCAATTAACTGCTGGACTGCGTCAGCATTTTTAATGGGATGTCCTGCTGCCGTCAGGAATCCTCTAGACTTCCAAATTGGACCAAAATCATGAGCTATACCGAATGCGTATCTAGAATCTGTGTAGATGTTAACAATTCTACCTTCAACTATCTTACAGGCCTCGGTCAGAGCCTTAAATTCAGCCTCCTGGGCCGACTGATGTGGGAGCATTGGTTCTGCTTTGATCACTGCATTCAGGGAGACGATGGCATACCTGGTGTGGAAGGTACCTGAGTCATCTTGGTGGCGAGATCCATCTACAAAAAATTCAAAATCAGCATTAAGTCTTTCAGTTTCAAACACTGTGGGTAGACCTGCTGTTTCCTGTGCCATAAGCTGAACACAATCATGAGGAATCTCCTCTCTTGGATCTTCTTTGTACAATACCGTACCTGACCTCCCCCCTAGATCCGAGAGAGGTAACAACTCGGCAGGATTAAGTGTGGTACATCTCTGCAAAGAAACATTTGAAGGCATTAAAAGTGCACATTGCAATCAAAGATGACGTGCAGCTGAAAGGTGTGCCGGTTGCACTTGGTTCAGTATGGTGTATACATCATGAGGTGTAAGTACTGTCAGTGGATGATCAAGCACGATGTCTGACGATTTGTGGAACAATAGCCCTACAGCATGTACTGCCCGTACACAGGACGGGGCACCTCTAGCCACTGCATCTAGTCTTCCACTGAAATAGGCTACTGGCCTTTGATTGTCACCATATAACTGAGTCAATACTCCTGCCGCGTGTCCCTGCTGTTCATGGAGATACAGGGTGAATGGTAGTTCATAGTTGGGGATTCCTAGCGCTGGAGCTGCCACAATCCTGTTTTTGAGGGAATAAAAAACAGTCTATACCTTCAGGAGTTAGTTTAAAAGGCACAATGGTGATACAGTCACAGAGAGGCTGCATGAGGATTGACACAGCATGTATCCACTGTCTGCAATAGAAACCAGTCCAAGAAATGTCCTAAGAGCGGCAACATTAACAGGAATAGGAAAATTCTGAACAGCTTCTTTGCGAGCGCTGGTCCGATGTCGCTCCCCCCGGTGTAATACAATGTCCCAAAAAGATAACTGAAGATTTACAAAATTGCAGTTTATCCTTCAACGCTTTACAACCTGCTTGATACAGAAACAACATGAGTAATATTGTTGCAGTGCGACACTGTTTCCTGGAGGGGGCACAAATCAGTAAGTCATCAACATATTATAAAATAACATTGGCAAAATCAATAACTGTAAACTAAGCAGCATCCTGAGATATCTGGAACAAAAGTGTATATATATTAGACACCACTGGAGTTTCCAGATCAGTAGCTGCATTAACTGCCCATAATTTTTGTACCAACCCGTACACAGGGTTAAGTTGAAGGGGGGCTGGAGTTTGCCATGTGGGCACTGATAAGAACTGTCCTTGGACCTGCAGCTGCCTGCTTGCAAAATGTGGGCTAGAACTACTCCTGGCTGGTTTTTTTTTTTTTTTTTTTAATACATTGTTCGGAGTGGACAGGGAAAACATACAGGATTACATTCTGGACAGCTTCAGTAAGTAATTGTTGGGACCTAGGCATATTAGTAGAAGTATATCGTGATTTCATTGCATATATTGCATATTGACACGGCAACTGTCCTGCTCTGGTTGCTGGGACCTGTCCTATTTCTACCTAACCACACGTTTGTATATACGAATTAGATTCGTCCTGTATCATGGGTCCGCCTTTCTGTGAAATTGTTGCGGCCAGTCCTCCAGCATAGTGGAGTTGATTATTTGCAGCATTTACTATGACCCCAACATGTTGTTTCGTAAAATCCCCTGTCCCTATCCTAAAGAGTACATCATGACGGTGGGGTCCAGGAATAACATTGGAATATATTTCCTGAAAATCTTCTCTTTCCTCTGTACTAGCAACGTCTAGCAACATGATTTTACAAAGAGTGCTCTGCTTCAGTTCTGGTGTCATAGTGACAGTTCCAACCGGATAATACTCAATACGTGCTTGTAATTGTAACAACACATCACTTTCCTGAAAGATTACATTGACCCCGTGGTGATACCATTAACTGTGTGTGTACAGTGGTTCCTTGAATTTGCAGGGGAATCTTTTTAGTGACGGGGAGCAGGATAGTTGTCTGTAATTACTGAATTTTCTGCCCCCGTGTCTACCTGGAATTCAACCTCATGTCCCCCTAGTAGGTTCACCTGTACTGTGCAATTAGGAATGGGGGGTAAGGAGACAAGGGATTCATGTGCAAGCTACCATTATCCTATGGGAGCGCCTCTAATTGGTCTTGGGGGCCTCCTGCAGGCGGGTCATTTGGATATGGATTAGTTGGACAGGCTGGATATGGGTTAGTTCTGCAATCCCTCCTGAAATGTCCTGGTTTCTTGCACCCGTAGCACAATTTCTGTCCATCTCCTGGCACACGTCTCCTCTCCCTGTTATTTGCAGGACGAGTACCTACAGCGTGTATCCTTGCTCCTCTTTTTGCCTGCGCTAAACCATGTTGTGCCCCTGTGCTTTTCTGGCTAGATCCTCTGCTTTTACTGATCTCCAATCCGGTCTACCCACTTTCAGCTTTCTGTCACTTCCTTTCTCTGCCTGTCTATCTTTCTTCTCACATACACTGACCTTCTATTCACATGCCTAGCCCTTCGATTCTTACGTACTGTGTCTATTCCAAAAACCTATTCAACAAAATCTGAAAACTACTGCACTCTGGCTCTGCGTCTCTATGCTGAATGCTGATGGGAGGGGTAAGTCGGGTCGCTGCGCAGTTTGTCAGTGTGCTCTCCCTCAGCCTTCAGCTTCCTTATCTGTAGAATGACCTTGGTGTACAGCAAAATACCATCTCGCTGCTACCAGCACTTCCTCCCTCCCTTATACCTGTGCTTGCTGTCACTGACTCCTGCATTCTTAGATCCGTTCCCACAAACACAACACCTGTATATCTCATCCATCAATCTATTGTATCTAGCCTCATTTTCCAATTTTTCCCTTAAATTTAGTGTGTTGATCCCTTGAAATCATTCCTATCACAGTTGAATATTTGATAGAAATCGAACTTAAAGATAACCACAGGGTTGTAATATTAACCAAAGGTGGGCATGCTGGCACGAGGTCAGGATATAGCTCAAAGGATATGTAACAGAAGGTTCATGACTGCTGGCTAATCTTGTCCTTCTTGTAGTGGGAGGCGTGAATCCAGGTGCTCTTGCCCTCGAGCTTCGGGTAGTATGGGTGGACAGGACCACAGTGTAGGGACCCTCAAATCTGGGCTGGAGACAGTCTCTTCTCATAAATTTTTTTATATATAAGGTCATCAGGCGAGAAATCATGCACCGTGTCACCTGTAAATTCTGGGAGAGAAGCAGACACTATAGAGTGGGTGTTAGTTAACTCTTTAGACAAAGCAATCACAAATTTGCTATTTTATCATTGGTTTCAAATAATTCCTGGTGCCTAATGTCTTCTGTTTTTAACATACCAGCATGATGGAGTATTGAATGTATAGTGGCCCGAAGGGTGGCCTGTGACTCATTTGAGTTTAGAGGATCATGGACTGGACCTACTGCATGGATGATGATATCAGCGGGAAGGTCCCTGCATGGGTTGTCAGAGTCTGTCCAGGTGGCAAAGGGTCATGAGTGTATATGAGCCATACATTCTGCAGTGACGATGGGACCACCAGCTTGGGCTATTAATAGAGCCAGACCCCCTTTATTGGAGCAGTTGGAGTTGGCAGGACTAACTATAGCACCAACCCGATGTGTCAGGATATCACCGTACCCTATGGACAATGTCACTGGATTTCCGTTGCGGTCTGTGTAATGCTGTGAATGGCTGGGATACCAGTTTTCAAGTACACAGGGAACTGGGGGCCTGACCGGGGTTTCCGTGAATCTTACAGAACGACTGTCCTCTCTGAGGATTTATGAAGGAGAGGAAGGTGCCTTATCTCTGAAGTAGGGGTGGAATAGGCCCTAGGACCAGGGGTTGACAATGATGGTGGGGGAATGGAGGAGGGAAGAAAAGATACTGGGGCTGCTGGGGATAGTGGTGGCTGTTGAGGGGCCCACCCCTCTTCTATCTCCTGATCCTCCTCCCCTTCATTAGATCCCATAATATCATGGCGGCGGCTTCTGATCATTGTTTGAAAAACTGAAGATTCATGCATTGCAGCAATGGCCGGGTTGGGGTGTGTGAAAGGGAACAATGGTGTTGCATCTGGTGCCATATTGGAAGCTGTGGCCTGCACAGGTGCGAGCGGGGGGCTGGTAGTAGGCCCTGGTTGGTATCAGCAAGGGATATAGGCCTGACTGGGTGTGCTTGGGTGTCTCAAGATGGCCGCAGGAGGAGATGGGGTGTTGGTCATTTCCAGGTGTATTAAGATGGCTGCCAGGTGCAGCAAGATGGCCGCTGGAGGAAGGGGAGGGACCATTTACGGGTGTGCCAAGATGGCTGCTGGAGGAAGGGGAGGGACCATTTACGGGTGTGCCAAGATGGCTGCTGGAGGAAGGGGAGGGGCATTTCCCAGTGGGGGCCAGGGGCGGGGAGCCCCACAAACACGACAGGACTCCGCCCAGGGCGGGTTCTGTTCACCACACACACGGCACACCCACCCTTCCAGTGATTTGGTGTCGGCACCATTATAGGGCGGTGGCCGAGGGCTTGGAGCGGCCATTTTAGTTACATCAACAAGATCATATTCTGAACATTTTATATATCCAAACAAAGGCTCAGCATTTTCTGAACCTCCTGCACCGTCTACCTCTCTCCAGCCTTAAACTTTCAAATCATTTGCTACTCTGAGATGTGCTTGTGCTTGGTGCAGGAGTCCCTGATCACTTAACATTCCTTTTCTCTGGCTTACAAAATCTTTCCACACTGAAGGCTGAAGCCTCCCTGTACTGGGTAGGCCCATCATTTTGTATAAACTCCTCACATTTTTAACAGCCTTCTTGCCATCCGTGACTGAAACAATCTCACCAACTCCCAAAGCACCACCCTCTAACTTGTGGGGTTTTTCTGATTTAAACATACGCATCATGATGTTAACAGAGTGCAATGATCTGTCGCGACTCAGACCACCGGCGTCACTTGCAGGTCACCACCCGTCAATACAGAGTCCCGCTCTATGCACTGACAAGACAAAGAGTCCCTGCTCTATCTGTCTCTTCCCTAACTGTGGATGGTGACTTTACAGCACAGTTCGCCGTGACACTCTACACAGCACAGAGTCCCCGCTCTATGTGCTGACACCTGGGCTTCTCCTAATGAGACTTCCCAGGTTAGACAAAGAGTCCCCGCTCTATTTGTCACCTCCCAGACGAAGAGACCTACTCAATTCGTCCTTTTCCCTTGGAGGAATTTGATTATGCGCACCCCTACCACAATTCTCTACAAGATACTAGAAATTTGGACACTTTCAAATTGTCAGGTGAGGCAGCTATACCCACATCAACACTATACATCTACAGTCACGGGAGACAGCTATCTAGAACAGAGTACAGTGACCGGAGGAGGAGGAAGTGGTGCACACGAGTACGCGCAGGCACGCGACGTCACTCGGTCTGACAGTGCTGGTTCGGGACGTGGCGCGGGGTCGCCCCAGTCTCACCACTCGACTGGTCACTCACCCAGACCCAGACAGAAAACACGACAGGACCTACAGTGACTGACACACAGGCAAGTGGGACATATAAATATATGCCCCCAACTTACCGTGCTCGACGGAGGGTGATCAGTCCTCAAATTCAGTCACCGCGGGTACCACCGGGAAATCTATGAGACGGGTCTGGCAAGTAGCGAGCCGCTGGCCACGCCCCACGTTGGGCGCCAATTGACGGGGTCGTCTCGTCAAACACTCGTCCTCCAGTCACTCCAGATTAGATTATGAGCATGGGTCGACCAATCAAAGTATGAGTCAGACACAAGGCTGGTTCAAACTTAGAGCACGCTCAAGAATGGTACTAGTAGCACCGATCTCAGCAATGTCCTGTCTTTATTAGCATACACGGGGTTATATAGACATAACAAACAGGATGACCCACGTGGGGTAAGCTATATTCATCTAATATCCGGCCAGCCCTGATTGGCCCATGTCTCCAGAGAGATGTTGATGTCGTCTTCAATTGTTAAATGTCATTGTGGTCGTCATCAACGGCTTGATTCAACTTTGTCTGTCAGAAGTAGGTGTTGATCTGGGTCAATGTCTCAGGAACAGATGTTGGCGGATACTGGTGCTATCTTTGAACTAAGTTTCGATATGACTTGTCTTCAGAGCACAGAATAGAGGAAAAGCACACAAGCATATATATATATATATATAAGAGAATATAAGAATATAGAAATGGACATATGACATTAGACATTGGACATATTATAATTGTCCTTTGCAATTGCAATCATGGGCAAACTGTTTATATCTTAGCACCTACCATCTCTGATCAATTATGTCTTATTCTAGCAGGTTATAAAATGTAACGACAGGAAATGTAGCCGCGTGGGTTCATTTCTACATCTATGTAACACTCAATAGGTGTGACATTTGACATTGAAGTTCAGCCTTGTAAGACTCCTTGATGTGGTCTGGCCCAGACGTCTTGACATTTCCTCAGAGGAAACAGATGTGGGTGTAGGTCGATGCTGGCTCTTTCTTAGCTAAAGCATTGTTATATTTGATATATCTGGTTTCACTCGACAAGGAAAATTTATGTTTCAAAATGGATGCAGAACACAAAATGGTGGCAAAGCACATGTAAGCATATATATGTGTGTATAAAGTAGGAAAGTATATTTTACCTTGACACTATATGAACAGTATACCATACATTACAAGATTCTGAAGCCAACGTTAGTGTCTGCTGGGTCTGGGAAGGCTGTGTCTGCTGTGACTGTGGATATCAGATGTCCGTTTATACCTTCTGTGATGACAGTGGTTGTGACTTCTCACAACCATTCCAGGTGAGCGCATTCCCTTAATTTTACTCTGCAGTGTTACCACAGGTAAACACTATTGTGTTTTTTTTTTTTCCTCTTCTCCTTCCAGTACTCCTGTCTTAAAAGATCTGGAAGATGGAGGCTCGCATAAAGGAGCTTTGCGGAGTGACTGATACAATCCTTGCAGATATACAGACTTTAAAGACCCGTTTTGCAAGCCTACAGGACCTCACTAATCACAATTTGCAAGTGTTTGGACAAACTACCCAGGATTTACGAGCCAGGATTGAGGCTCTAGAGGAACGAGTCCAGGCTCCTGCCATAACCCCGAGTTCTGGGATCCCCAAGTTACCCCCTTTTCATTTTGGCGGTGAACGTGAGAAATTCAGGGGATTTATTAACCAATGCAATCTTTTTTTTTCTGCACATGCTTCACAATTTCCCACTGAACGATCTAAAGTGCTTACTATAATCATGTTGCTTACCAACAAGGCTTTGATGTGGGCAAACCCTCTGATTGAGACTGGGGATGAATGTTTGAATCATCTTGATGCTTTCATTTCAGCCATGGGGCAGGTGTTTGATGACCCCAATTGAGGTGCAACAGCTGAAGCAGCCATGTTAACTTTGCGTCAAGGTAAGCGCTCAGTAGCCGAATATGCCTTGGATTTCAGGAGATGGGCCCTCGATACCACTTGGGACAGTTCCGCCAAAAAATCTATTTTTCGGAAAGGGTTGTCTCCACTGATTAAGGATGAACTTGCTCGTGCCGACCCTCCCACTGCGTTAGGTGACTTTATTAACTACTGCATCCGTATTGATGCTCGTCTGACTGAACGCAGGCAAGAGAGATGGTTCGAAAGTAATCGCACTAACCTTTTCCTACCTTCCTCCCCAGCTAAGGAACCTTTGAGTAGGATCACAAGGGAACCAGAACCTGAACCCATGCAGGTGGACTCTTTACAAAGACGGGTTAGTGATGCACGCAAAGAACATCGTTTAAAGGAAAATCTATGTTTCTACTGTGGTAAGTCAGGGCACTTCATTATAAACTGCCCCAGCCGTTCTCGTAAGACTACTGCAGCAGTCATTCACTGTGAGTGTTGCGAGAGGAGATCTGTCAGGTCCGAGCCTCAGGCTCCAGAGAGATCTGCAGCAACAGATATTGATTTCTCGGACTTAAACTCCGTTACTTCTTAGGACGATGACTGTGTAAACGCTGCAATTTTTCAAGTTTCCTCAGCGGTGTCCCAGCTGAGTTGTAAGAAAAACAATTCTCATTGCTTCCTTTCCATCAAACTCTGGGTTGACTCAGTCTGGGTGTCTAGCTCTGCTATGATCGACTCAGGGGCAAGTGGAAATTTTATGGATATCTCCTTTGCTCTGAACGGGGGATACGTTCAGTGAAGAAGGCTACTCCAGTACAGATGGAGACTGTGGATGGCTCCCTGCTGACCTCTGGACCAGTGGATCAGGAAACGGAGCCTTTGAGGGTCCTTATGGGTAAAGATCACCAAGAGAAACTGTCCTTTATGCTTATCTCTTCTCCCCACTTTCCCATTATTCTAGGGCTACCATGGCTGCAGGCTCAGAACCCTACCATTAACTGGGAGACCAAGGAATTACACTTTCCGGAGAAACAGATGAGTCCAGAAGTTTCAGCTTGCTCTGTTCCTAAAGGAACCATGTCAGCCCCTGAACTACCAGCTGTATACCAGGACTATGTGGATTTATGTGACAAGAAGAACGCTGAACAGCTTTCCCCTCACCGTCCATATGATTGTCCAATTGAATTATTGCCTGGAGCAGAGATACCTTTTGGTAAGATCTACCCCTGGCGGGGCCTGAGCTAAAGGCTTTGAAGGACTACATAGATGAAAATCTAGCCAAGGGCTTCATACGCCCCTCTTCATCTCCTGCAGGTGCACCCATCTTCTTTGTGAAGAAGAAAGATGGATCTCTGAAACCCTGCATAGACTATAGGGAACTCAATAAGGTTACTATTAGAAACCGTTATCCATTGCCTTTAATCCCTGAGTTATTGGAGAGAGTGCGGCATGCCAACATTTTCTCTAAACTGGATCTCTGTGGGGCCTATAACTTGGTCCGTATTAGACCTGGGGATGAATGGAAGACTGCATTCAGGTCACGCTATGGACACTTTGAATATCTAGTCATGCCTTTTGGTCTGAGTACCGCCCCAGCCACTTTCCAACACTTGGTGAATGACATCTTCAGGGATCTCCTAGATACATTTGTGGTGATTTATCTGGATGATATTTTAATTTTTTCTAACTCCACAGAGGAACATCATGGACATGTGAGAACGGTCTTAAACGCCTAAGACAGAACCATCTTTACATCAAACTTGAAAAGTATGAATTCCATAGGACTGAGATTCAATTTCTGGGGTATGTACTGTCTACGCAAGGGATTAGTATGGATGGAAGCAAGACCCAAGCCATCAAGGATTGGCCAATTCCTAGGAATGTGAAGGAGGTGCAGTGCTTTATCGGGTTTGCCAACTTCTATAGACGTTTTATTTAGGTAGTGTCACCTATCACCCAACTTACCCGGAAAGAGTCTAGGTTCTCCTGGACCCCGAAAGCCCAGGAAGCATTTTCCCATCTAAAGGATAAATTTACCACCGCACCTATCTTAGTACATCCCAACCCCGAACTTGCCTTCATAATAGAGGTGGATGCTTCAGACTGTGCCGTTGGAGCTATACTCTCTCAGAGAACAGGTGAGAAGAATGTCTTGCATCCCTTTGCTTTCTTTTCCCAGCGGTTGTCTTCGGCTGAGAGGAACTACGATGTGGGCAATAGAGAATTGTTGGCCATTATTGCCGCCTTTAAGGAATGGAGACACCTTCTTCAGGGAGCTGCACAGCAAATAGTCGTCCTGACAGACCATCGTAACCTTGAATTTATCAGGTCGGCTAAGTGCCTGACTCCTCGCCAGGCTCGCTGGAATCTTTTCCTAAACCAATTTAATTTTGTAATTTCTTATAGGCCAGGATCGCGCAATGGTAAGGCTGATGCACTCTCTAGGATTCATTCAACAGAGACCCGTCCACTTACTCCTCCTAAGACTATTCTTCCTGACTCTAGATTCCTGGGAGTGATTCATAATCAAGACCTACTTAAGGACATCAAGGAAGCATACCATGCGGATTCTTTGTTGGCACAACCCCCAAGGGACGTAAGTCTTGTCTTTAAGAATGGTGTGTGGATTCAGGGACAACGTCTGTATATACCTGAAACAGTCAGATTGAGAGTATTGCAACTCATCCATGATTCCAAGATAGCTGGGCATAGAGGAATTCTAAAGACACAAGAATTTCTTTCTCGTTTCTTTTGGTGGCCCACTTACAGGAAAGAAGTTTTAAACTATGTCACTTCATGTGAAGTCTGTGCAAGATGCAAAACACCTCGCTCCTCACCAACTGGTCTGTTGCAACCCCTTCCCACCCCGTCCCTCCCGTGGGGATCCATTTTTATGGACTTCATTGTGGAGTTACCAACCTCTCAAGGGAAGAACACCATTCTAGTGGTGGTTAGGGTTGAGCATTCCGATACTGCAAATATCGGGTATCGGCCGATATTGGCTGTATCGGAATTCCGATTCCGAGTACCGATATTTTCGTCAGATCGGATACCGGAATCGGAATGTCACTGTCACTGTCAGTGTCCGTCGGTCGGGTCTGTCAGGAGTCAGCGGCACTTACCCGGCAGAAGATCTCCGGCGGTCACATCCCGGACTGCTTAATGGCCGCCATCCTCTTCTCCCCGGCGGTCACATGCAGTTTCTCGCGATAACTGCAGTGACTGCTGGGTAATCGCGGCCGTAAAGCAGTCCGATGACGTCACCGCCGGGGAAGCTGGTAAGCAGCTGTGCTGCGCCGGGATGTCAGGCTCTGCCTGTCATTCCGATGTAGCAGAGCTGGATCGTCGTGGGACAGTCGTTACTATGGACTGCGTCGGACAGGTTTGTTGGTTTGTTTTTTTTATTTTTTTACAGGAGATCGATGGCGTCGCAGGAATGAGAGAGTAATAAAAAAAATGAAAACTGTGTTGTCTCTTTTATTTCATTAAAAGACTTTTTTCTTGCTGTGTCTTTTTTTTAAACATTTAAAAACTTTGGGATTAATAATGGATCGGTGTTTTATTGACGCCTATCCATTATTAACCGGGCTTATTGTCACCGTGCAATATCAACCCCACCCGCTACAGGGCAAGTGGGAAGAGCCGGGTAAAGTGCCACAATTGGCACATCTTTTGATGCGCCAAATGTGGGGCTGCTGTAGCCTGGTATTATCAGGCTGTTGAGGGCCAAAATCCATGGGCCTTGACAGTCTTTTAATACCAGGCCGCAGCAGTCTGCATTTTACTTGGCTGGTTAACAAAAATACGGGGGATCCCCACGCCGTTTTTTTTTCGAGGGGATCCCCTATTTTTGTTACAGCCAAGTAGCAACTGCTGTGTGGTATTATCAGCTGCAAGGTCAGATATTGATCTTACACCTGAAACAGCCTCAGTCTGCTCATCTGGCTGGTTACAAAATGGGGACCCGTATTTTTCGAGGATCCTATTTTGTTACGCAAGTTGCAATGCTGTGGCCTGTATTTCGGCTGCAGTCATGGATCTTGGCTCTTAACAGCCTGAAAATCCAGGCCTCAGCGGTCTGCTTCATCTGGCTGGTTAACAAAAATAGGGGGGACCCCACGCTAATTTTTTTCGAGGGGATCCCCTATTTTTGTTAATCAGCCAAGATATGCAGACTGCTGTGGCCTGGTATTATCAGGCTGGCAAGGTCCATGGATCTTGGCTCCTTAACAGCCTGAAAATCCAGGCCTCAGCGGTCTGCTTCATCTGGCTGGTTAACAAAAATAGGGGGGACCCCACGCCATTTTTTTTTCGAAGGGAACCCCTATTTTTGTTAATCAGTTCCCTCTGACGTCACTGATGGTGTCCCTGGCTGACCTGAAGTGAAAGTGGAAAGCAATCAATTAAGCTTTCCACTTCCTCTCCTGTCAGCCAGGAGAGGAGCTCATTCATTTGGGGGTTTACTGTGAGGCTGCAGCATTAGCTGCGGTCCCTGCAGTAAACATTAACCCTTTCTGAAGGATTACACCGTGGGACCTGACTGTGCATCGGATTGGTAAGAATAATTTTGCTTTATTATTTTATTTTTATTACAGGAAATGGTTTTAGCAGGTAAATAAAATATGGTCAAAAACGGTGTGATTATTTCATTAAACTTCTTTTTTATTAAAGTGTGTGTGTTTGATTTTTCTTTCATACAATAGGATTAATAATTGATAGTTGTCTAATTGACAGCTCTCAATTATTAACCTGGCTTAAAGTGACCTTTCAATTGCAAGGTCATTTTAACCCCTTATTAACCCATTCGCCACCGCTACAGGGCAATGGGAATAGACGGGCAAAGTGCCAGAAAGGGCAAATCTAATTAGAGATTTGCCCTTTCTGGGGTGTCTGGGGGCAGATGTTAGTAGCCGGGGGGGGCCAAAAATAATGGTCCCTCTCTGGGCTATTATTATCTGCCCCCACTCACTGGCTTTGTCTGTCTGGTTGCGAAAATAGGGCGGGAGCCCACGCATTTTTTTTCAGCAATTTTACACCTCATATATATATATACATGTCATTGAGTTTGTGACACATAATATATATATATTTATAGTTCATACACTTCTACATAGTATAATAGCCGCTAATTCAATTGCCGGCTTTTGTGAAAATGCAGAACCCGACATGACACTTGGTTTACATAGAGTTAACCATGTCTTTTCATGTACTTTGATATCTGATTTGCACAAACAATTACATGAGTGTAAGTGTGCAAAATTTCACACCTGTAGGGGTTAATTAAAGGTGTAAATTCGTAGCAAAAAAGTCCGTTTTTTTTACAACGAATTTACACCTTTAATTAACCCCTACAGGTGTGAAATTTTGCACACATAGACTGATGTAATTGTTTGTGAAAATCAGATAGCAAACGACATGAAAAGACATGGTTAACTTATGTACACCAAGTGTCATTTCATGTCGGGTGCTTCTGTCTTTTCACAGAAGCCGGCTTTACCCGGCAAAATGAATCAGAGGATATTTTACTATGTAGAAGTGTATAAACTATACATATATGTATATATATATATGTCACAATGACATGTATATATAATATATATATATATATATATGTATTCTATGTGTGTATATTTAGTGTTTACAAGGAAATAAAGGTTTTTTTTAGTTGCGATATTTTGTTCCCATAGACTTACATGGGACTTCCGGTATCGGTATCGGGTATCGCCGATATTTTAATGGTATCGGCGATACCATTCCGATTCCGATACTTTTGGATATCGGAAAGTATCGCTCAACTCTATTGGTGGTCGATCGTTTAACAAAGGCAGCTCATTTTATCCCCTGTGTCGGCTTACCCACTGCAAAACAGACATCAGATTTGATGATTAAGAATGTGTTTCGCTTGCATGGAGTACCGGATGAGGTCATTTCGGATCGAGGGGTGCAATTCACTTCAAGGTTTTGGCAAAATTTCTGTGCCGCATTGGACATTAAAGTAAACCTTTCTTCTGCTTTTCATCCCCAGACTAATGGACAGACGGAACGAACCAATCAGACCCTGGAGCAGTATCTCCGCTGCTTTATCTGCCACCTACAGGATGATTGGGTGGATCTACAACCACTGGCTGAGTTCTCTTATAACAACTCTCAGAGCGCCTCCACTAAGCAGTCTCCTTTTTACTCCAATTTAGGTTATCATCCTAACATTCTTCCTCGATTTCCCATAGAAACGCCCTTGCCGGCAGTGGCTGAAAGAATCACGTCTTTACAAAAGAATATGGATCTTCTAAAGGAAAATCTGGAATTGGCTCAGGAAAGGTACAAGAAAGCAGCAGATAAATTTCGTAAACCTGCACCAGCTTTCAAGGTAGGAGACTTGGTCTGGCTGTCAACCAGAAATCTTAAGTTAAAGATTCCATCGTCTAAATTGGGACATAAGTACATTGGACCCTATAAAATCAGTAAAATTATAAGTGCCTTTGCTTGTTTTCTTCAACTGCCCAGAACTATGAGAATCCACCCTGTCTTTCATGTATCTCTACTAAAGGCTGCAACACCCAATACGTTTCCTGGACGTTCTTCTCCTTGCCCTGACCCAGTGCTGGTCGACGGTCAGGAAGAATTTGTGGTGGAAAGGATTCTAGATTCCAGGTTGTACAGAAATCAGTTACAATATTTGATTAAATGGCAGGGCTACCCAGTGGAGGACAACTCATGGGAACCAGCCAATAACATTAATGCTCCTCGCTTGCGCCGCCAGTTTCATCAGAGGTACCCAGACAAGCCTGGTCTGAGGTCATCCGGAGGTTGTCCCTAAGGGGGGAGTAATGTGAGGTTCTTTGTCTCTTTTGACATGTTTCTTGAAACTCAGTTTTTTCCTTCGGCCATTTTGCTTTCTGTCTTGCTGCAGTTATCTTGCCCTCAGTCAATATGGAGTTTCCAGCTTTCATGTTCCCGCCCTGATTCTCTCCCTCTTGCCTCTTAAGCAGCCTCAGCTGAGCAATCAGTGCTTCAGAATCAAGCCTGCAGTCAGCCTGTGACCTGACTCCTGGAAACCTTGGACTTGTACTCCAGCCATTTCCTACTGAGGAACTTTGGAACACTTGTGGACTCTGGAAACCTGCTGTTTGGTAAATCCACGTTTGCAAGGGAACTGCGGTAACAGAGAAGAGATCCTGAACCTGTTGTGGAGAGTTGTTGCTGAGCTTGAAGTTACTCTGGCCTGCTGTGTCTCCTGCCTCTGTACCTGCAAACTGTGTGACCCTTTTGCCTACTTGTATGAAGTAATACAAGTCCTTCCATATCAAACCTGTGTCTCATGTGTTTTCCTCGCACCCAAGCACAAGACGCTATATGAACTGTATACCATACATTACAGCACTAGTCACACCACTGCACTAATGAAGCACAAAAGGAAGGAACAAACAACAAAGGGTAAAGGCAACAAAAACACCACACTTAGGCTAGTTTCACACTAGCGTTTCATCGGTCTGCACACTGCCGCCGCGAAGCTCCGCCCCCAGCCGCGCCTCCTCCCAGCTGCTTTGCCTATGGGCGCATGACGCTGCATGCGACCTGCGTACCCTCATCTTTAGCATTGGGTACGCAGGCCGTGTGCAGGTATGCGTTTGCCGGTGCATGCGTCCTTTTGACTGGGCGCCGACCTGCGTCCAACGCACCGTGTTGCATTTTGGTGCGCTCGGCGCACCGTCAAAAGGACGCATGCGCCGGCAAACACATACCTGCACACGGCCTGCGTACTCAATGCTAAAGATAGGGTACGCAGGTCGCATGCAGCGTCATGCACCCATAGGCAGAGCGGCTGGGAGGAGACGCGGCCGGGGCGGAGCTTAGCGGCGGCCATGCGCAGACCGACGAAATGCTAGTGTGAAACTAGCCTTAGCTTTTTGCTGTAAAGCTCCACACAGGAGGATAAAGTCACCAGATCAGGGTAATGGCTGAAGTACCACTGCACTCAGCAAGCTCCTCCTGCTTGGTTGGTCTTCAGAAGGACCTGTATCACCAACAGTCAGCTGATGCATCAGGTGACCTTTGAAAGGATGGTGGGAGTGGTCACCAACTGCATCAGCAAACTCAGCAGCAATGTAATTACACCAGCGGCCACCGGGGAAAAATCCTGACATTAACCCCCGATGTCCTGAAATGAAAAAAGTTTTAATATGAAACGCAAAATCTGCCACAGATCCAAAAATGGATCGTGACACCAAGCCTCTCTTTTCTATGGGTTTCATCGTCCTCACCAAAGGTGACTCATCAGGAGACTATTTAATATTGACCTATATTCAAGTGAGACTAGACAAAAAAAAAACTAAAATCATGTATCATGTTATCCGAAACAGTAAGAAAACTAGCCATACAGTGGGTTTGGAAAGTATTCCGACCCTTTAAATTTTTCACTCTTTGTTTCATTGCAGCCATTTGGTAAATGCAAAAAAAGTTCATTTTTTTCTCATTAATGTAGACTCTGCACCCCATCTTGACTGAAAAAAACAGAAATGTAGAAACTTTTGCAAATTTATTAAAAAAAAAAACTAAAATATCACATGGTCATAAGTATTCAGACCCTTTGCTCAGTATTGAGTAGAAGCACCTTTTGAGATAGTGCAGCCATGAGTCATCTTGGGAATGATGCAACAAGTTTTTCACCCCTGGATTTGGGGATCCTCTGCCATTCTTCCTGGCAGATCCTCTCCAGTGCCGTCAGGTTGGATGGTGAACGTTGGTGGACAGCCATTATTCAGGTATCTCCAGAGATGCTCAATTTGGGTTTAGGTCAGGGCTCTGGATGGGCCAGTCAAGAATGGTCACAGAGTTGTTCTGAAGCCACTCCTTTGTTATTTTAGCTGCGTGCTTGGGGTCATTGTCTTGTTGGAAGGTGAAGCTTCAGCCAAGTCTGAGGTCCAGAGCACTCTGGAAGAGGTTTTCAGCAAAGATATCTCTGTACTTGGCTGCATTCATGTTTCCTTCAATTACAACCAGTCATCCTGTCCCTGCAGCTGAACACCACCCCCATAGCATGATGCTGCCACCACCATGCTTCACTGTTGGGATTGTATTGGGCAGGAGATGATCAGTGCCTGGTTTCTCCACACATACTGCTTAGAATTATCACCAAAAAGTTCTATCTTCATCTCATCAGACCAGAGAATCTCATTTTTCATAGTCTGGGAGTCTTTTATGCAGGGGCGGACACAGACAGCTTGGGGCCCCTGTGTAAGAAATGTGTTTGGGCCTCCCTTCTTTTATGGTGAACAAGCTACAGATATTTTTTTTTACAGTCGCCTCTCATTATATACTGTATATTGCCGCCCCTTATTACACAGTGTCCTCTCTTTATGTATAGCACCGTCCCCTATCACATAGTTCCCTCCTGTTATATACAGCACCATCCCTTACATATCGGATTCTTGTTATTTATACCTCCCTGTTCTTTATACATACCGTCCGCTCTAGTTAGATATAAACTAAAATGACGGCTGATGGAGCATGGGAAAGCTTTTTTGTGATGGATGCGGCTGATGTATTGGTCTACTGGTCTTCCAGTCAGATGCTGCTCCATCAGCTGTCATTTCACAAGAAAGGACTCTATGTAATAAAGAGAGGGCGCTGCGACTAAGAAAAATAATGAGAATACTCAATGTAAGGGATGACAAGAGATGATATTATGTAATAATGGAGGGTGCTCCACATAACAGGACGCTATATAATAAAGGATGGCACCATACATAAATAGAGAGGATGTTATGTAATAAGGGACGGCAGGGCACCGATCATGCGATTTCAGGATACGGACACTGCCGAAGGAAGTGAGCACTAATAAGGGTACACAGAGGATACTATATCAGACTGGGGATGGGGACCTGGCAACATACAGTTGCATACACACAACCACCTAAAACATAACTATAGAGGTTGCTCGGGTACCTCCCTCTTGGGGAGGGTGTCATATACAAGATGTCTCCAAGCTATTGGCTGGGAGACACCGTGCAAGCGAACATACATTCAACTAAATGCCTCCCAGCTGTTGCTGGGATCATTTACAATGTGCGTGTGATGCCCTATTTAGAACAGGGGAGCACACACACACGCACCCTAGGCATGCCGCCGTGATACAATGCAGCGTGCACTGTTATGTTTTGGTAACTGAGGAGAGCAGGCAAAAACGGCAATACACCAGAGAGGTTGGAATCTACTGGATTGCAGTACCCTGACTAACCACCACAACTGAAGGCAGCCGTGGAGCGTACCTACGTTGGTCCTAGACGCCTCGTCACAGCCTGAGAAGCTAACTACACCTAAAGATAGAAAGAGGAAAACTATCTGCCCCCGGGGCAGATCCCCAAAGAACATAGGAAGCCCCCAAACATGTAATGGCGGTTAGACAAGAGGAAATACAGACACAGACAGAAAATAGTATGAGCAAACGTTGGGGCCCAAACTTCCTAGACAGAAAAGGATAGGAAGAACACTTACTGCAATCCCAAAAAACCCTAAAAAGTACCAACTCTACTAATTACAAAAACACCTGAGATCACACGACCTCTACCACCTAAATTAGTTCTCTGGTGTAACAAAACTAAGCCGCAGCCACTGAAAAAAACTGGAAAAGGCAAATGAACAAATAACAGAGGCCCAGATAAACTGAGAGGAGCACAAGCCCCAGGAGGGGACCTGGCTGACCTCCACAGAAGTGCAGGAAACAATGCAAAAAGCAAGCTCAAAAATAAAAGCAGAAAATATCTTATCTGAGAGCAGGAGAAGAGGCAAGATTCAGCAGGCTTCCAAGTGAACCAGGAACAACAGTAGTTAGACAAGAACAATTGATCACCGGCAACCCTGATGGGAGGGAACCTCCCTTATATAGGACCAGTCTGTAACTCCTGATTGCCAATCTTCACTAAATGGTTCAGCACTGTCTGCAACCACCAGAGGGAGCTTCTGCTCAGAACTCATTTCTAACACATTCACAACAGTGCACAGAAGAGGAAGAAGGAGGCAGGAGTAGGAGCACGCCTGGTACCGTGTCAGGGCCGGTGAGTAAGCTGGCATCCCTGAATGGAGGGAGGAGAGGACACCATGCTGGGCGTAGCGCTACATGAACCTTTGATAATTTGTTATATGTTCTTCTGCAACACATGAAAAAAAATATAATTCTACTCACTAGTGTTGAGCGATACGATACTGCAAATATCGGGTATCGGCCGATATTAGCTGTATCGGGCTTTCGATTCCGAGTACCGATATTTTCGTCATATCGGATACCGGAATCGGGATTGTCACTGTCAGTGTCCGTCGGTCGGGTCTGTCACTGTCAGTGTCCGTCGGTCGGGTCTGTCAGGAGTCAGCGGCACTTACCTGGCAGAAGATCTCCGGCGGTCACGGCCTGGACTGCTTCATGGCCGCCATCATCTTTCCCCGGCGGTCACATGCAGTTTCTCGCGATAACTGCAGTGACTGCTGGGTAATCCTGGCCGTAAAGCAGTCAGTCCGATGACGTCACCGCCGGGGAAGCAGGTAATCAGCTGTGCTGCGTCGCGATGACAGGCTCTGCCTGTCATTGCGATGTAGTAGAGCTGGATCGTCGTGGGACAGTCGTTACTATGGACTGCGTCGGACAGGTGGTATACTGTTGGTTTGTTTTTTTTCTTTTTTTACAGGAGATCGATGGCGTCACAGGAATGAGAGTATAATAAAAAAATGAAAACTGTGTTGTCTCTTTTATTTCATTAAAATACTTTTTTCTTGCTTTGTCTTTTTTTTATGCATTTAATAACTTTGGGATTAATAATGGATCGGTGTCTTATTGACACCTCTCCATTATTAACCGGGCTTATTGTCACCGTGCAATCAACGGTGACATTAACCCCTTATTACCCCACTTGCCACCGCTACAGGGCAGTGGGAAGAGCCGGGTAAAGTGCCACAATTGGCACATCTTTTGATGCGCCAAATGTGGGGCTGCTGTAGCCTGGTATTATCAGGCTGTTGAGGGCCAAAATCCATGGGCCTTGACAGTCTTTTAATACCAGGCCGCAGCAGTCTGCATTTTACTTGGCTGGTTAACAAAAATAGGGGGACCCCTACGCCGTTTTTTTTTCGAGGGGATCCCCTATTTTTGTTAACCAGCCAAGCTAAGCAGACTGCTGTGGCCTGGTATTATCAGGCTTGCAAGGTCCATGGATATTGGATCCTTACCAGCCTGAAAAACCAGGCCTCAGCGGTCTGCTTCATCTGGCTGGTTAACAAAAATAGGGGGGACCCCACGCTAATTTTTTTCGAGGGGATCCCCTATTTTTGTTAATCAGCCAAGATATGCAGACGCTGTGGCCTGGTATTATCAGGCTGGCAAGGTCCATGGATCTTGGCTCCTTAACAGCCTGAAAATCCAGGCCTCAGCAGTCTGCTTCATCTGGCTGGTTAACAAAAATAGGGGGGACCCGACGCCATTTTTTATTCGAAGGAACCCCTATTTTTGTTAATCAGTTCCCTCTGACGTCACTGATTGTGTCCCTGGCTGACCTGAAGTGAAAGTGGAAAGCAATCAATTAAGCTTTCCACTTCCTCTCCTGTCAGCCAGGAGAGGAACTCATTCATTTGGGGGTTTACTGTGAGGCTGCAGCATTAGCTGCGGTCCCTGCAGTAAACATTAACCCTTTCTGAAGGATTACACCGTGGGACCTGACTGTGCATGGGATAGGTAAGAATAATTTTGCTTTTTTATTTTATTTTTATTACAGGAAATGGTTTTTGCAGTCAAATAAAAGATGGTCAAAAACATGTGTCTTTATTTCATTAAAATGATTTTTAATTAAAGTGTTGTGTGTTTTATTTTTATTTCATGCAATAGGATTAATAATTGATAGTTGTCTAATTGACAGCTCTCAATTATTAACCTGGCTTAAGGTCACCTTTCAATTGCAATGTGGCTTTAACCACATATTAACCCATTCGCCACCGCTACAGGGCAATGGGAATAGACGGGCAAAGTGCCAGAAAGGGCGAATCTAATTATAGATTTGTCTTTTCTGGGGTGTCTGGGGGCAGATGTTAGTAGCCAGGGGGGGCCAAAAATAATGGTCCCTCTCTGGGCTATTATTATCTGCCCCCATTCGCTGGCTTTGTCTGTCTGGTTGCGAAAATAGGGCGGGAGCCCACGCATTTTTTTTTAAACAATTTTACACCTCATTATATATATATATATATATATATTATACATACATGTCATTGAATTTGTGACACATATATATATATATTTATATTTATAGTTCATACACTTCTACATAGTATAATAGCCGCTAATTCAATTGCAGGCTTTTGTGAAAATGCAGAACCCGACATGAAATGACACTTGGTGTACATAGGGTTAACCATGTCTTTTCATGTCCTTTGCTATCTGATTTGCACAAACAATTACATCAGTCTATGTGTGCAAAATTTCACACCTGTAGGGGTTAATTAAAGGTGTAAATTCGTAGCAAAAAAGTCTGTTTTTTTTACAACGAATTTACACCTTTAATTAACCCCTACAGGTGTGAAATTTTGCACACATAGACTGATGTAATTGTTTGTGCAAATCAGATAGCAAAGGACATGAAAAGATATGGTTAACCCTATGTACACCAAGTGTCATTTCATGTCGGGTGCTTCTGTCTTTTCACAGAAGCCGGCTTTACCCGGCAATTGAATCAGAGGAGATTTTACTATGTAGAAGTGTATAAACTATACATATATGTATATATATATGTCACAATGACATGTGTTATGTTACGGTAGCTGAGGAGTGCAGGTAAAAATGCAAAAATATAGCAAAAAACACAAAATAAGAAATTGTCTTATCTGATAGCAGGAGATGCAGACACGACACAGCAGGCTACAAGGGAAACTGGAAAGAAGGATTCAGACCAGAACAATTGATCACCGGCAACCCTGATGGGAAAATGACTCCCTTATATAAGACCAATCAGTAACACCTGATTCCCAGTCCTCACAATCCTCACTAGTACCGCTTGTAACCACCAGAGGGAGCCTCTGCTCAGAACTCATCTCAAACCCATTCACAACAGACATGTATATATATATATATATTATATATTTTATATATTATTAGTTTTGTGTGTATATTTAGTGTTTACAAGGAAATAAAGGTTTTTTTAGTTGCGATATTTTGTTCCATAGACTTACATTGGACTTCCGGTATCGGAATCGGATATCGACGATATTTAGTGATATCGGCGATACCATTCCGATCCGATATTTTTAGATATCGAGCAGTATCGCTCAACACTACTACTACTCACCCATCTCCACTCTCACGCCACTCGGCGTCCTCTTCTGCAACCGGTGCAGGAGCCGCCAGCTGACTTCGGTCCCCACCATCGCTCATGACGTCGCTGCCATATGCCTCCCAGTTATGGGCACACCAAGGTCAGATGCTGGACGCAAATTGGTCAGTGGCGTGTACTGCAGCGGATAGTACATATATATAGTACTATTATCAGTGTGTGTATATACACATACATACACATAACCACAGAACACACCAATACATAAAAACACTTTCGGCCATTACTGTGTGTATATATATATTATACATCATACACACACAGATAACTACTGTACACTCAGGTGCTAATACACATAGTACATATATATCGTGTAGAATCATAGAATAGTAGAGTTGGAAGGGACCTCCTGGGCCATCTGGTCCAACCCCCTGCTCAAAGCAGGATTCTCTAAATCATCCCAGGCAGATGTCTGTCCAGCCTCTGTTTGAAGACTTCCATTGAAGGAGAACTCACCACCTCTCGTGGCAGCCTGTTCCACTCATTGATCACCCTAACTGTCAAAAAGTTTTTTTAATATCTAATCTGTGTCTCCTCCCATTCAGTTTAATCCCATTGCTTCTAGTCTTTCCTTGTGCAAATGAGAATAAAGATGATCCTTCTACAATGTGACATCCCTTGAGATATTTGTAGACAACTATTAAGTCTCCTCTCAGTCTTCTTTTTTGCAAGCTAAACATTCCCAAATCCTGCAACCGTTCCTCATAGGACATGGTTTGCAGACCGGTCACCATTCTGGTGGCTCTTCTCTGAACTTGCTCCAGTTTGTTGATGTCTTTTTTAAAATGTGGTGCCCAAAACTGGACACAGTATTCCAGATGAGGTCTGACCAAAGAGGAGTAGAGGGCAATAATGACCTCACGTGATCTAGACTGTATGCTTCTGTTGATACATCCTAGAATTGCATTTGCCTTTTTTGCTGCTGCATCACACTGTTGACTCATGTTCAGTCTGTGATCAATTAGTATACCCAAGTCTTTTTCACATGTGCTGTTACTTAGCCCTATTCCTCCCATTTTGTATATGCTTTTATCATTTTTATTGCCCAGATGTAGTACTTTGCATTTTTCCCTGTTAAAAACCATTCTGTTAGTTGCTGCCCACTGCTCCAGTTTATTTATATCTTTTTGAATCTCTCTCTCTCTTCTCTAGTATTAGCTACCCCTGCTAGCTTTGTGTCATCAGCAAATTTGATCAGTTTACCCTCAATTCCTTCATCTAAATCATTGATAAAGATGTTGAACAATACAGGGCCCAAAACAGAGCCTTGTGGTACCCCACTTGAGACATTCTTCCAAATGGATGTGCAGCCATTTACGACAACTCTTTGGGTCCGATCACTAAGCCAGTTATGAATCCACCTAACAGTTGCCTTGTCCATTCCATATAGCTTTTCAATAGGATTGTGTGGATATATTTTTCAATAAGGATTGTGTGAGATACTTTGTCAAATGCTTTGCTGAAGTCAAGATATACTATATCTACAGCATTTCCCTGATCCACCCAGTCAGTGATTCTGTCATAGAAGGAAATTAAGTTAGTCTGACATGACTTATTCGTTACAAACCCATGCTGACTGTTTAATCACTTCATTCTTATCCAGGTACTTGCATACATGTTCTTTAATAATTTGTTCAAAGATCTTTCCTGGTATAGAAGTCAGACTCACCGGCCTGTAGTTCCCTGGGTCCACCTTCTTCCCCTTTTTGAAGATAGGAACAACATTTGCTCTTCTCCTAGTCTTCTGGGACTTCTCCTGTTCTCCAAGAATTTTCAAAGATTATGGACAGTGGTTCAAGAATTTCTTCTGCTATCTCCTTCAGTACCCTGGGGTGTAATTCATCTGGACCTGGAGACTTGAATTCATTTAGGTTAGCTAAGTGTTTCCTCACTGTCTTTCTGTTTATAGATATCCTGGATTCTTCTATTCCTTTAATAGGACAGTGAAGATCAGTTGATGTTACATTTCCTTTCTGAGAGAAAACAGATGCAAAATAGGAATTTAACAGTTCAGCCTTCTTAACATCCTGTCTTACCATTTCATCATTTTCATCCTGTAAAAATCCTATAGCATCTTTGACTTTTCTTTTACTTTTGACGTATCCCCAAAATACTTTTTTGTTGCTTTTGATGTCACTTGCAAGCCTTAATTCATTGTCAGCTTTAGATAATCTGATTTGTGCCCTGCAGGTTCTGCAGACGGCATTATATTCTTCTTTAGATATGCCTCCCTCTTTCCATTTGATAAACATTTCTTTCTTCCTTTTTAGCATGTGTTTAAGTTCTGTGTTCATCCATCCTGGTTTCCTTAAATGCTTCCCATTCTTCACTCTTTTCGGAATTGTTAACAATTGTGCTTTGAGAATCTCATTTTTCAAGATTTTCCATCCTTCCTGGACATTTTTGTCGTTAAGGATATCCAGCCATTGGATCCCTCCAATTCTCTTTCTGAGTTCCTTAAAATCTGCCTTTCTGAAATCTAACCTTGACGTCTGAGTCTTCACAGGTCTTCCTCCTCTGTTATCCAAAATTCTAAAATAGCATGGTCACTGCCTCCTAGGGTCCCAGCCACTCTTACCTCCTCAACCATTTCTTCCCTATTTATAAGGATTAGATCCAAGGTAGCAGATCCCCTTGTTTAAAATAACCAATAAATTTTGTTCAACTTCACAATCGTGTCCCACTTGTTGTTGATTCTTCATCAAAAATTAACATTTGGTATCTTTATGTTTGAAGCATATGTGGGAAAAGGTTGAAAAGTTCCAAGGGGCCGAATACTTTCGCAGGGCACTGTATATACACACAAAGATAACCACAGTACACTATATATATGTACTATGTGTATTAGCACCTGAGTCTACAGTAGTTATCTGTGTGTGTATAATGTTTAATATATATATATATACACAGTAATGGCTGAAAGTGTATCTATGTGTACTGTGGCTATCTTGTGTGTATTTATATTATATATATATATTATATATATATATATATATTTACATTACACATACACAGATAACCACAGTACACATAGATACATAAAAACACTTTCAGTCATTACTGTGTATATATATATATATATATATATTATATTATAACATTATACACACACAGATAACTACTGGACACTCAGGTGCTAATACACATAGTACATACAGTTATATGAAAAAGTTTGGGCACCCCTATTAATCTTAAGCTTAATGTTTTATAAAAATTGGTGTTTTTGTAACAGCTATTTCAGTTTGATATATCTAATAACTATTGGACACAGTAATGTTTCTGCCTTGAAATGAGGTTTATTATTCTAACAGAAAATGTGCAATCTGCATCCAAACAAAATTTGACAGGTGCATAAGTATGGGCACCTCACTAGAAAAGTGACATTAATATTTAGTAGATCCTCCTTTTGCAAAAATAACAGCCTCTAGTCGCTTCCTGTAGCTTTTAATGAGTTCCTGGATCCTGGATGAAGGTATTTTTGACCATTCCTCTTTACAAAACAATTCCAGTTCAGTTAAGTTTGATGGTCGCCGAGCATGAACAGCCCTCTTCAAATGATCCCACAGATGTTCAATGATATTCAGGTCTGGGGACTGGGATGGCCATTCCAGAACATTTTAATTGTTCCTCTGCATGAATGCCTGAGTAGATTTGGAGCGGTGTTTTGGATCATTGTCTTGCTGAAAGATGCATCCCTGCGTAACTTCAACTTTGTCACTGATTCTTGAACATTATTGTCAAGAATCTGCTGATACTGAGTGGAATCCATGCGTCCCTCAACTTTAACAAGATTCCCGGTGCCGGCATTGGCCACACAGCCCCAAAGCATGATGGAACCTCCACCAAATTTTACTGTGGGTAGCAAGTGTTTTTCTTGGAATGCTGTGTTTTTTTTATGCCATGCATAACGCCTTTTTGTATGACCAAACAACTCAATCTTGGTTTCATCAGTCCACAGGACCTTCTTCCAAAAAGAAATTGGCTTCTCCAAATGTGCTTTTGCATACCTCAGCCGACTCTGTTTGTGGCGTGCTTGCAGAAACGGCTTCTTTCGCATCACTCTCCCATACAGCTTCTCCTTGTGCAAAGTGCGTTGTATAGTTGACCGATGCACAGTGACACCATCTGCAGCAAGTTGATGCTGCCGCTCTCTGGAGGTGGTCTGAGGATTGTCCTTGACTGATCTCACCATTCTTCTTCTCTGCCTTTCTGATGTTTTTCTTGGCCTGCCACTTCTGGCCTTAACAAGAACTGTCCCTGTGTTCTTCCATTTCCTTACTATGTTCCTCACAGTGGAAACTGACAGGTTAAATCTCTGAGACAGCTTTTTGTATCCTTCCCCTGAACAACTATGTTGAATAATCTTTGTTTTCAGATCATTTGACAGTTGTTTTGAGGAGCCCATGATGCCACTCTTCAGAGGAGATTCAAACAGGAGAACAAATTGCAAGTGGCCACTTTAAGTAGCTTTTCTCATGATTGCATACACCTGGCTATGAAGTTCAAAGCTCAATGAGGTTACAAAACCAAAAAAAGTGCTTTAGTAAGTCAGTAAAAAGTAGGTAGGAGTATTTAAAACAAGAAAATGATAAGGGTGGCCATACTTATGCACCTGTCAAATTTTGTTTGGATGCAGATTGCACATTTTCTGTTAGTACAATAAACCTCATTTCAAGGCAGAAACATTACTGTGTCCAATAGTTATTAGATATATCAAACTGAAATAGCTGTTGCAAAAACACCAATTTTTATAAAACATTATGCTTAAGATTAATAGGGGTGCCCAAACTTTTTCATATAACTGTATATATAGTGTAATGTGGTTATCTTTGTGTGTGTGTATATACAGTGCTTTGCGAAAGTATTCGGCCCCTTGGAACTTTTCAACCTTTTCCCACATATTATGCTTCAAACATAAAGATACCAAATGTTAATTTTTGATGAAGAATCAACAACAAGTGGGACACGATTGTGAAGTTGAACAAAATTTATTGGTTATTTTAAATTTTTGTGGAAATACAAAAACTGAAAGTGGGGCGTGCAATATTATTTGACCCCTTTACTTTCAGTGCAGCAAACTCACTCCAGAAATTCATTGTGGATCTCTGAATGATCCAATGTTGTCCTAAATGACTAATGATGAAAAATACAATCCACCTGTGTGCAATCAAGTCTCCGTATAAATGCACCTGTTCTGTGATAGTCTCATGGTTCTGTTTGAAGCACAGAGAGCATCATGAAGACCAAGGAACCCAACAGGCAGGTCAGTGATACTGTTGTAGAGAAGTTTAAAGCCGGATTTGGATACAAAATGACTTCCAAAACTTTAAACATCCCAAGGAGCACTGTGCAAGCGATCATATTGAAATGGAAGGAGTATCATACCACTGCAAATCTACCAAGACCCGACCGTACCTCTAAACTTTCATCTCAAACAAGGAGAAGACTGATCAGAGATGCAGCCAAGAGGCCCATGATCACTCTGGATGAACTACAGAGATCTACAGCTGACGTGGGACAGTCTCTACACTGCACAAATCTGGCCTTTATGGAAGAGTGGCACGAAGAAAGCCATTTCTCAAAGATATCCATAAAAAGTGTAATTTAAAGTTTGCAACAAGCCACCTGGGAGACACACGAAACATGTGGAAGAAGGTGCTCTGGTCAGATGAAACCAAAATTGAACTTTTTGGCAACAATACTAAACGATATGTTTGGCGTAAAGGCAACACAGCTCATCACCCTGAACACACCATCCCCACTGTCAAACATGGTGGTGGCAGCATCATGGTTTGGGCCTGCTTTTCTTCATCAGGGACAGGGAAGCTGGTTCAAATTGATGGGAAGATGGATGGAGAAAAATACATGACTATTCTTGAAGAAAACCTGTTGGAGTCTGCAAAAGACTTGAGACTGGGACGGAGATTTGTCTTCCAACAAGACAATGATCCCAAACATAAAGCAAAATCTACAATGGAATGGTTCACATACCCAAGCGACTCGCAGTTGTAATCGCAGCAAAAGGTGGCGCAACAAAGTATTAGGTTAAAGGGGCTGAATAATATTGCACGCTCCACTTTTCAGTTTTTGTATTTCCACAAAAATTTTAAATAACCAATAAATTTCGTTCAACTTTACAATTGTGTCCCACTTGTTGTTGATTCTTCACCAAAAATTTACATTTGGTATCTTTATGTTTGAAGCATGATATGTGGGAAAAGGTTGAAAAGTTACAGGGGGCCGAATACTTTCGCAAGGCACTGTACATATTCTATTAGAAAATATTAATATCACGACCTACTCACGTGGAAAAAGGAGAATGAAAAGAAAAGCTGAAGTGACTAAATGAGAATGTTAGATGAAAATTAAAATTGAGAGAACAAACAATAAACTCAGAGCCACATGTACATGCTGATGTGTGATGAGCGGCGAGTTCTCACGTGTATTATAGCTACTGACAGAATAGATCATTCCTATAATTCATGCCTTTAGGAAATTTGGTTTCCAAGTTTAGAATCTGAAAGGCTTCTCTCAGGGCAAGTTGTCTTTGCCAATTGCACCTCTTGATGGACGTCCCACCGTTACAATACCGTAAAAAGAAAATGTTGTCATGTGACCTTTATGCACAGTTGTAAAGTGTTTTACAGCCCCTGAATAAACACTATTAACTATTATGCTTGGCAATACGCCTCTACTTTACGTGTAGTACACCCGATATAATGGATATTACACGAGTAACATCCTATTCAGTACACCACATGTGAGTCGCAATTGATGAATGACTTAATGACTTGTTGGTGCCGCTCTCACCATGAGGCAATAAAAAGGATTTCTTCTTATCAATTGCAAAAGTACAAACATTACATCTGGCACTGGTAGAATCCGCTACAGTGTAAGGCCTGTTTCACACATCCAGATATTTCCGGCACCGGAAAAACTGCTACCGGAGATATCCGTGTGTCCTGTGTGCGGCACACGTGTGCCACATCAGGACCACACGGACGGCCGCCGGGGAAGAAGTGGCTACTGTAAGCCGCTGTCCCCTGTGGCTGGTGCTGAATCCGGCTGTCATTCTCCCTGCTCTGCCTGCGAGCAGAGAATGATGAGCGGTATATTAATATCATATTAATATACCGCTCATCGTTCTCTGCTGCTTCGAGGCAGGCAGGGGAGAATGACAGCCGGATTCAGCACCAGCCGCTGGGGAAGAACGCTTACAGTAGCCGCTTCTTCCCCGGCGGCCGACCGTGCACACAGAGGATAGTATTACTGTTCTCCGTGTGCATGGTTTGCGGACCGTGCTGCCGGAAAAAAACGGACATGTCAGCGTGTTTTGCACACGGACACACGGTCAGTGAAAACACGCTGACATGTGTATAGACACATTCATTTGAATGGGCCTCCGTGTGTCAGTGTCTCCGGTATGTGAGAAAACTACTCACTACACGTACCGGAGCCACTGACGTGTGAAAGAGGCCTTACCAAGAGGTGGTGGGAGAAGAGGGAAGTGACATGCTTGGGGAAAGAATATTTCCTAAAGATAAGCCTCTTCTGGCAACACCCCTACAACCCTCTTGGGTGACTTGACGGAGAATCTCATCTTGGTTGACCATGGGCAAATATTTTAGAATGATTTTCTTTCTATCATTAAACTGCACTATAGGGTGTGGAAAAGGTGACACATGATGGAGAATTTGCCTGATGTGTTTTGCCCATATAATAGCCTGTCTCTAGATGATTTTTTGCTGGTGTTATAATTGTGATAACCTCTGTTACCAATGACGCTGCTCTCTGTGAAAAAGAAAGCGTCATTGGAACATATTCATCTGGCACGTGTGAATTCGCCAAAATGGATAACCTCACTAGTATGTCTAGTGTTGCACAGTTCATTTTTGGATTTGTGACAGCTCTGGCTCTGAATTCATTTAAACGTTGTTTTTTACTTTCATACCAGCAAGGGTTAATGTCAGTTTTCCTTGCTCACAGCTGCTGTGCTGTTGGTCAGCTGATGTGGGTGGTGACCACTCCCACCATCCTTTAAATAGCCACATGATGCATCAGCTGACTGTTGGTAATAGTTTTCCTCTGGAGTCCAGCCGACGAGTTGGGAGCTCTCTGGCGTCAGAGTATCAGCTGTTTTAGGTCCTGGTTTCCAAATCCTTTACTGTATGGAGTTTTCAGCAGCAGCTTGAAAGCTAAGTGTCCTTATTCCCTGTCTTTGTCTGGCTCGTGCTTGTCACTACCCCTGTGCTTACACCATCTAGGGTGGCAACATGACATCTAGGGTGGCAACTACTAGAAAGAAGGGTTGTATTGCCTGCAATGTCTTAGCGAAAAAGTGTTGTTTCAACCTTATTGCTTGATGATATACCTGTCAGCATAAGATCTAAAAAGAGAACGGAGATATTTGGTTTGTCAGCTGTGAATCGTAAAATGAAATCATTGGTGTTATGTTTCGGTAACTGAGGAGAAATAGCAAAAAATAGCAAAAGCAGTAATACACCAGAGAGGCTGGAACCTATTGGATTGCAGTAACCTAAACTAACCGCACAACTAGGAGTAGCCGTGGAGCGTACCTACCGGTGATCCTAGACGCCTCGTCACAGCCGAAGAGATAACTACACCTAAAGGCAGAAAGATGAAAGCTATCTGCCCCGGAGCAGAGTCCCAAAGAAATAGGAAGCCCCCAAACATGCAATGGCGGTTAGACAAGAAAAAAACACGGACACAGACAGAAAATAGAATGAGCAAATGCTGGGGCCCAATCTGTCTAGATAAAAAAGTATAGGAAAGAATTCTGACTGCAATCCAACAAAACCCTGACAAAAATACCAACACTTCTGATTACCAAAAAACCTGAGATCACATGATCTCATCCACCTAAATCAGATCTCTGGTGTAACAAACAGCTATTTGTTGTGAATGGACTTGAAATGAGTTCTGAGCAGAGGCTCCCTCTGGTGGTTACAAGCGGTACTGGACTGTCCAGTGAAGATTGTGAGGATTGGGAATCAGGTGTTACTGACTGGTCTTATTTAAGGGAGTCGCCTTCCCATCAGGGTTGCCGGTGATCAATTGTTCTGGTCTCAATCCTTGATTCCTGTTTCCTTTGTAGCCTGCTGTGTCGTGTCTGCATCTCCTGCTAACAGATAAGACATTTTCTTCTTTTTGTTTTTGTGCTTGATTTTTGCATTTTGTCCTGCACTTCTGTGGGGGCCTTCTGGGTCCCCTCCGGGGGCTTTTGCCCTCTCAGTTTAGTTCAGCCACTGATGTGTGTACATTTGCTTTTTCCAGGTTTTTCAGTGGCTGCTGTTTTGATTTTGTTACACCAGAGAACTAATTTAGGTGGTAGAGGTCGTGTGATCTCAGGTGTTTTTGAAATTAGTAGAGTTGGTGCTTTTCAGGGTTTTTTGGGATTGCAGTAAGTGCCCTTCCTATCCTTTTCTATTTAGGTAGTTTGGGCCCCAACGTTTGCTCATACTATTTTCTGTCTGTGTCAGTATTTCCTCTTGTCTAACCGCCATTACATGTTTGGGGGCTTTCTATGTTCTTTGGGGATCTGCTCCGGGGCAGATAGCTTTCCTCTTTCTATCTTTAGGTGTAGTTAGTTTCTCAGGCTGTGACGAGGCGTCTAGGACCAACGTAGGAACGCTCCACGGCTGCCTCTAGTTGTGGTGGTTAGTCAGGGTACTGCAATCTCATAGATTCCAACTGCTCTGGTGTATTTCCTTTTTTACCTGCACTCCTCAGCTACCGAAACATAACAGCTATTCAGCAAATAAAAAGTAACAAAGGAGCAAAGCAAAAGTGCAGACACAAACGGAGCACAATTGCAGCGCCAGACCCCCAAAAGGGGACCAGGCTGCAGTCCACTGCAAGCGCAAACCAGCAGAGAAAATCAAACAGAGGAAAAAAACAGCAAACACTTATCTGAATGAGAGCAGGAAAGCTAGCAGTGCTTCAACCAAGACCAGAAGGAACAATTGATAACCGGCAAGGCTGATGGGAACTCAGGCCACTTATATCCTACCATTCAGCGCCAGCTGAAGGCCATTCAGTAATCAGTTCATTACCCTCAGCAACCACTGGAGGGAGCCCCAGCTCACAAGCCACCTCCGGCATATTCACAACACATTGGTGTTGATGTACTGAAGAAACTGTGCAACAATTGATTTGTCCACACTATGGGAAGATCGCCCACAAAGCGAGAAAAGAAAGGGTTACTGGTGGTAAATATAAAATGTTCCTCCATATATATTTATATGATCAATATAATCTATATTTATGTGATCAATGTGATGTCAGGCCATGAGGAGTTCCTTGTTAGTAACAACTGTGTATATAGAGTCATGGCCAAAAGTTTTGAGAATGACACAAATATTATATTTTCACATGATCTATTGCCCTCTGGTTTTTATGTGTGTTTGACAGATGTTTTTTATCACAGACAGAAATATAATTGCAAACATATGAGTAACAAAAGCTTATATTGACAGTTAGAATGAGTTAATGCAGCAAGTCAATATTTGCAGTGCTGACCCTTCTTCTTCAGGACCTCTGCAATTCTCCCTGGCATGCTCTCAATCAACTTCTGGACCAAATCCTGACTGATAGCAGTCCATTCTTGCACAATCAATGCTTTCATTTTGTCTGAATTTTTAGGTTTTTGTTTGTCCACCCGTCTTTTGATGATTGACCACAAGTTCTCAATGGGATTAAGATCTGGGGAGTTTCCAGGCCATGGACCCAAAATCTCTATGTTTTGTTCCCTGAGCCATTTAGTTATCACCTTTGCTTTATGGCAAGGTGCTCCATCATGCTGGAAAAGGCATTGTTGATCGCCAAACTGCTCTTGGAGGGTTGGGAGAAGTTGCTCTTGGAGGACATTCTGGTACCATTCTTTATTCATGGCTGTGTTTTTAGGCAAGACTGTGAGAGAGCCAATTCCCTTGGCTGAGAAGTAACCCCACACATGAATGGTTTCAGGATGCTTAACAGTTGGCATGAGACAAGACTCGTGGTAGCGCTCACCTTGTCTTCTACGAATGAGGCGTTTTCCTGATGTCCCAAACAATCGAAAAGGGGATTCATCAGAGAAAATAACTTTACCCCAGTCCTCAGCAGTCCACTGCCTGTACCTTTTGCAGAATATCAGTCTGTCCATGATGTTTTTTCTGGAGAGAAGTGGCTTCTTTGCTGCCCTCCTTGAGACCAGGCCTTGCTCCAAGAGTCTCCGCCTCACAGTGCGTGCAGATGCACTCACACCTGCCTGCTGCCATTCCTGAGCAAGCTCTGCACTGCTGGTAGCCCGATCCCGCAGCTGAAACACTTTTAAGAGACGGTCCTGGCGCTTGCTGGTCTTTCTTGGGCGCCCTGGAGCCTTTTTGGCAACAATGGAACCTCTCTCCTTGAAGTTTTTGATGATGCTATAGATTGTTGACTGAGATGCAATCTTTCTAGCTGCGATACTCTTCCCTGTTAGGCCATTTTTGTGCATTGCAATGATGACTGCACGTGTTTCTTTAGAGATAACCATGGTTAACAGAAGAGAAACAATGATGCCAAGCACCAGCCTCCTTTTAAAGTGTCCAGTGGTGTCGTTCTTACTTAATCATGACAGATTGATCTCCAGCCATGTCCTCATCAACACCCACACCTGTGTTAATGGAGCAATCACTGAAAAGAGGTTAGCTGGTCCTTTTAAGGCAGGGCTGCAATGATGTTGAAATGTGTTTTGGGGGATAAAGTTCATTTTCTAGCCAAATATTGACTTTGCAAGTAATTGCTGTTAAGCTGATCACTCTTTATAACATTCTGGAGTATATGCAAATTGCCATTAGAAAAAGTGAAGCAGTAGACTTTGTAAAAATTAATATTTTTGTCATTCTCAAAACTTTTGGCCATGACTGTATAATGCTTGAACATAGATTGTCGCCTTTGGTGAGGATGATGAAATCCGTAGAAATGAGAGGCTTGAAGAGCGAGTGTGTACACGTCACCTCACCCTATATACTGAACTGTGGGGCACATGTTTTTTCTATTAGTCACCTTCTGACTAACCTTCAGTGGGTGAATTGTGGGTATAGTTTTACATTTGGAATTAATAAAGTTTAGTTTTATCCTTTTGTCAGTGAATTTTATAATCAAGGGATCATTTTATATATAATTATATTTTTTTCTCAGTGAACTCATTCCTCATGTTTGGCCTCATTACAATAAAAACACTCATGCTCCGCTGGCGTGCCGGCTCCACTTCAGTGATGTTGAGACTCACTGTCCCGGGGCTTATGTGAGGTTGTGACATCACACGAGCCCTGCGCCCAATCAGCGGCTGCTCACTGTTCCTTCCTTCGGACGTATTGAACATCAACAGGAAGCCAGGGCTGCGGCTGCTCTCTGACTGCCTCATGATGTTCAATTTGTCCGAAGGTGGGGACAGCGACGCCAGCACTGATTGGGCACAGGGATCACATGATGTAAAAACCTCAAAAGAGCCCAATGAACGCAAGTGCCGACACTGCTGAAACGGTGCCAGAATGGGAGGTTTGTATAAGTGTTTTTATTTTAATCCCTGGAACTTTTTTCGGTTTTGCGTTTTTGTTTTTTGCTCCCCTTCTTCCCAGAGCCATAACTTTTTTATTTTATTTTTGTGGGACGAGTTGTACTTTTGAACGATACCATTGATTTTACCATGTTGTGTACTAGAAAATGGGGAAAAAATTCCAAGTGCGGTGAAACTGCAAAAAAAAAGTGCAATCCCACAGTTGTTTTTTGTTTGCCTTTTTTACTACGTTAACAAAATGCTAAAACTGACCTGTTCTTATGATTGATTCTCCAGGTCATTACGAGTTCATAGACACCAAACATGTCAAGATTCTCTTTTATCTAAGTGGTGAAAAAAAATTCAAAACTTTGTTAAAAAAAAAAACAGGCGCCATTTTCCGATACCGGTAGCGTCTCCATTTTTCGTGATCTCGAGTTGGGTGAGGACTTATTTTTTGTGTGCCCACTGACGTTTTTAATTATACCATTTTGGTGCAGATACAATCTTTTGATCGCCTGTTATTGCATTTTATTGCAATGTTGCAGGTACCAAAAACAACGTAATTCTGGCGTTTTGCCATTTTTTCTCACTATGCCATTTAGCAATCAGGTTAATCCTTTTTTTATTGCTAGATCGGGCGATTCTGACTGCCGCGATACCAAATATGTGTATGTTTGATTTTATTTTTATTGATTTATTTTGAATGGGGTGAAAGGGGGGTGATTTAAACTTTTTGGGTTTTTTATATTTTTAAAAACATTTCTTAATACCCTCCATGGGAGACTAGAATCTGCCACAACCCAATTGTCTCTGCTGCAGAGAGGCGATGCTCAGATCGCCTATGTGTAGCTGAATTACTGACTTGCTATGAGCGCCGACCACTGGGTGGCACTCACAGCAAGCCAGCACTGACAACCATAGACATCTCCAGGAGACCACTGGTCGTCATGCCAACACACCGGTGATCCACAGCCACGTGACGGGGTCACGGGTGTGCGTATTTCCGGCGAGATAGATTGTTAAATGCCGCGGTCAGCGTTTGACAGCGGCATTTAATCATAGAATCATAGAATGGTAGAGTTGGAAGGGACCTCCTGGGCTTTCTGGTCCAACCCCCTGCTCAAAGCAGGATTCTCTAAATCATCCCAGACAGATGTCTGTCCAGCCTCTGTTTGAAGACTTCCATTGAAGGAGAACTCACCACCTCTCGTGGCAGCCTGTTCCACTCATTGATCACCCTAACTGTCAAAAAGTTTTTTCTAATATCTAATCTGTGTCTCCTCCCATTCAGTTTCATCCCATTGCTTCTAGTCTTTCCTTGTGCAAATGAGAATAAAGATGATCTTTCTACAATGTGACAGCCCTTGAGATATTTGTAGACAGCTATTAAGTCTCCTCTCAGTCTTCTTTTTTGCAAGCTAAACATTCCCAAATCCTGCAAACCGTTCCTCATAGGACATGGTTTGCAGACAGGACACTATTCTGGTCGCTCTTCTCTGAACTTGCTCCAGTTTGTTGATGTCTTTTTTAAAATGTGGTGCCCAAAACTGGACACAGTATTCCAGATGAGGTCTGACCAAAGAGGAGTAGAGGGCAATAATGACTTCACGTGATCTAGACTGTATGCTTCTGTTAGCTCCACCTGTATGAGGCAACACAGGCCAGCGGAGCCAAGGCAGCTGAATAGCCTGGCACCCACAGCATACACAACGGTGCAGTCATCCACGGCAACTGGTCTCGGAGGTGGACGGTCTTGTGTCCGGAGGAGTACTAGCTTGTTTAACGGCTGCAATCTGAAGACTATCATGTACTGTGGAAAGCTGTGAGTAAAGAGACATTGACATGGCGGAGCAGTCGCCCACGACAACAGGTCATGAAGATAGACCGGCATGTGTAGTGACTGTAACCCAAAGTTTATGTGCCCAGCTGCTCTCTGGAGGACACTGGGTACTATGTAGTGCTATGAATTGGACATTAAGGATATGCACCGGTGTGAACTGAACATTAATGCTATGTACTTGTGTTTATATGAGTTAGACATTCCGTGCTGTGAAGGAAATGCATTAAAGAGACTTTTGTGTTGGAACTTTGCTGGGTCACTGACTCTTCACTGCATACGTGTGCTACCGCTGCATTACAATATGTAAAACCTGCTGCGTTTCTGGCGTCCTTACTCATCAGATATGGCAGGATATTCTGAGTGAACTATTAAATAGCTCTAAGCCAATTACAGCATAGGTGGAAAATCATTGTGAAGCATGAAGCACAGGAGTTACCACAGGTCACGTAGATACATCATGTTAATAAGGCGAATTTACAGGAGGGCTGTGTATAATAAACAGAACATTATACAAAAATCCATCATACACCATTGTCTGTACAAATACTGCAATATTCTGATGAATCCCAAGAAATTGCTGTCATAGACTAATCTGCATCTTGTAAGCTGGAATAGGCTCGTTATTATATCATGTTTTTGGAGAAGATTCCAGAAATACAGAGATATACAAATTATACTAGTTCCAGTAAAACAATCTATGTTCAAGCATTATACAGTCATGGCCAAAAGTTTTGAGAATGACAAAAATATTAATTTTTACAAAGTCTACTGCTTCACTTTTTCTAATGGCAATTTGCATATACTCCAGAATGTTATAAAGAGTGATCAGCTTAACAGCAATTACTTGCAAAGTCAATATTTGGCTAGAAAATGAACTTTATCCCCCAAAACACATTTCAACATCATTGCAGCCCTGCCTTAAAAGGACCAGCTAACCTCTTTTCAGTGATTGCTCCATTAACACAGGTGTGGGTGTTGATGAGGACATGGCTGGAGATCAATCTGTCATGATTAAGTAAGAACGACACCACTGGACACTTTAAAAGGAGGCTGGTGCTTGGCATCATTGTTTCTCTTCTGTTAACCATGGTTATCTCTAAAGAAACACGTGCAGTCATCATTGCAATGCACAAAAATGGCCTAACAGGGAAGAGTATCGCAGCTAGAAAGATTGCATCTCAGTCAACAATCTATAGCATCATCAAAAACTTCAAGGAGAGAGGTTCCATTGTTGCCAAAAAGGCTCCAGGGCGCCCAAGAAAGACCAGCAAGCGCCAGGTTAAAACATTTCCCACATTCTGAACAGGAAAAAGGTTTCTCCGCTGAGTGACTTCTTAGATGTATAACAAGTTGACATTTCTGGGCAAAACCCTTCCCACATTCTGAACATGAAAAAGGCTTCTCACCTGTGAGTTCTCTGGTGCCGATCACAATCTGATTTATTGTTAAAACATTTTCCACATTCTGAACATGAAAAAGGTTTCTCCCCTGTGTGAGTTCTATGGTGCCTAACCAAACTGATTTCCGGATAAAACATTTCCCACATTCTGAACAGGAAAAAGGCTTCTCCCCTGTGTGAGTTCTATGGTGAATAATCAAGCAAGACTAGACGAAGAAAACCCTAAAATCATGTATTATGTTATCCGAAACAGTCAGAAAACTAGCCACATATTGGCAGATCCCAGACTTCAAACTAAATATATCCTTTTGTCAGCAAACATGAGAAATGACAAGAGACAACCCATTTAAGAAGATCCAATTTTGGATAAAACGATTCCGACATTCTGAACATAAAAAATGCTTCTCCTCAATGTGACATCTCTGATGTTTGACAGTTGATTTCCAAGTAAAATATTTCCCACATTAAGAAAATGAAAAAGGCTTCTCTGTGTGACTGCGCTGATGTCTAACAAGAAGCGCTTTCCGGTTAAAACATTTCCCACATTCTGAACAGGAAAAAGGCTTCTCCCTGTGTGAGTTCTCTGATGACTAACAAGAAGAACTTTCCGGTTAAAACATTTCCCACATTCTGAACAGGAAAAAGGCTTCTCCCTGTGTGAGTTCTCTGATGACTAACAAGAAGCGCTTTCCGGTTAAAACATTTCCCACATTCTGAACAGGAAAAAGGCTTCTCCCCTGTGTGAGTTTTTTGGTGCTTAACCAAATCTGATTTTGGTTAAAACATTTCCCACATTCTGAACATGAAAAAGGTTTCTCCCGCTGAGTGACTTCTTAGATGTATAACAAGTTGACATTTCTGGGCAAAACCCTTCCCACATTCTGAACATGAAAAAGGCTTCTCACCTGTGAGTTCTCTGGTGCGATCACAATCTGATTTATTGTTAAAACATTTCCCACATTCTGAACAGAAAAAGGCTTCTCCCCTGTGTGAGTTCTATGGTGCCTAACCAAATCTGATTTCTGGTAAAACATTTCCCATCTGAACAGAAAAGGTTCTCCCCTGTGTGAGTTCTATGGTGAATAACAAATTGATTTCTGGCTAAAACATTTCCACATTCTGACATGAAAGTTCTCGCTGTGTGACTTCTTAGATGAATAACAAGTTGACATTTCTGGGCAAAACCCTTCCCACATTCTGAACAGGCAAAAGGCTTCTCACCTGTGTGGGTTCTCTGGTGTGTAAAAAAATGTGATTTATGTGTAAAATATTTCCCACATTCTGAACATGAAAATGGCTTCTTTGCTTTAGGAGCAGTTTGTTTTTTAATACCTCTTTTGTGAGTTGATTTTCCTTAGTAGTCAGTAGTAAATCAGAAGATGGGACCTGATTCATAGGATCAGATGACAGATCTTTGCTGTCAATGGATGATGGTATATCTGGAGTAATGGCATTCACTTCAGTTGTATCTTGTAGGATCTCAAGATCATCAGATTTAAAAATTGAAGATGTCAGCTGTTCCTCTGATCTCTTGGTACAGTAATCTGCTAAGATAAAAAAAATATTATTTTTCAATAAAATATCCTTGAGTTTTATAATTTAGAACATTTCTACTCAAACTGTCCATAAAAATGGCAAGTTATGTAAAAACTTTAATTGCCGTATATACTCGTGTATAAGCCGAGATTTTCAGCCCATTTTTTAGGGCTGAAAGTCCCCCTCTCGGCTTATACGCGAGTCATATATGGGGGTCGGCGGGGGAGGGGGAGCGGGGGTGTCGGATCATACTCACCCCTCTGCCAGCGCGTCTCTGCAGCCCCCTTGCTTCTCCCACGATCTCCGGCTCGTTCCTGCAGCGGTCACATGGTACCGCTCATTAAAGTCATGAATATGCACATATTCATGACTTTAATGAGCGGTACCACGTGACCGCTGTAGGACTGAAGAGCTGCGGAGACCGCCGGGAGAAGAGGAGAGGCTGCAGAGACGCGCCGGCGGAGGCGTGAGTATAGCGATATTTACCTGTCCCCGGACCACCGCTGCTCCCTCGTCCGACTCCTCTGGCTGTGAATGTTCAGGCAGAGGGCGCAATGACATCGTTAGTGCGTGTCTTGCCCTCTGCCTGATCATTCACTGCCGAGGACCCGGAAGAGGGACAGTGCGCAGCGGTGGAGAGAGGACAGGTAAATATCTCAGGTGCCGGGGTCCTGAGCGAGCGGTGACACCGGCACCTGTCCCTCATAGCGCGCCAGTGTCACCGCCTGCTCAGGACACCGGCACCTGGCCCCCAGCAACGAGAGGTGAGTATATCATTTTTTTGCAGCAGCAGCGCGGCAGCATAAGGGACCTATACTATGGGGCATAATCTGTGGAGCATATGGGGGCATAATCTGGAGCATATGGGGGCATAATCTGTGGAGCATATGGGGGCATAATCTCTGGAGCATATTTGGCATAATCTGGAGCATATGGGGGCATAATCTGGAGCATATGGGGGCATAATATGGAGCATATGGGGCATAATCTGTGCATCATATGGAGCATAATCTGTGAATATATGGGGGCATAATCTGGAGCATATGGGGGCATAATCTGTGCAGCATATAGGGCATAATCTGTGGAACATATTGGGCATAATCTGTGGAGCATATGGGGGCATAATCTGTGGAGCATATTGAGCATAATCTGTGCAGCATATGGGGGCATAATCTGTGGAACATATGGGGGCATAATCTGAAGCATATGGGGGCATAATCTGGAGCATATGGGGGCATAATCTGTGGAGCATATTGGGCATAATCTGTGTAGCATATGGGGGCATAATCTGGAGCATATGGGGCATAATCTGTGGAGCATATTGGGCATAATCTGTGGAGCATATAGGGGCATAATCTCTGGAGCATATTGAGCATAATCTGTGCATCATATGGGGGCATAATCTGTGGAACATATGGGGGCATAATCTGGAGCATATGGGGGCATAATCTGTGGAGCATATTGGGCATAATCTGTGTAGCGTATGGGGGCATAATCTGGAGCATATGGGGGCATAATCTGTGGAACATATGGGGGCATAATCTGGAGCATATGGGGGCATAATCTGTGGAGCATATTGGGCATAATCTGTGGAGCATATGGGGGCATAATCTCTGAAGCATAGAGTATAATCTGTGCAACATATGGGGGCATAATCTGTGGAACATATGGGGGCATAATCTGGAGCATATGGGGGCATAATCTGGAGCATATGGGGGCATAATCTGTGGAGAATATTGGGCATAATCTGTGTAGCATATGGGAGCATAATCTGTGGAGCATATTGGGCATAATCTGTGGAGCATATTGGGAATAATATATGCAGCATATGGGGCATAATCTGTGGATCATACGGGGCATAATCTGTGCAGTTTATGGGGGCCTAATCTGTGGAGCATCATATGGGGGCATAATCTGGAGCATATGGGGGCATAATCTGTGGAGCATATTGGGCATAATCTGTGGAGCATATGGGGGCATAATCTCTGAAGCATAGAGTATAATCTGTGCAACATATGGGGGCATAATCTGTGGAACATATGGGGGCATAATCTGGAGCATATGGGGGCATAATCTGGAGCATATGGGGGCATAATCTGTGGAGAATATTGGGCATAATCTGTGTAGCATATGGGAGCATAATCTGTGGAGCATATTGGGCATAATCTGTGGAGCATATTGGGAATAATATATGCAGCATATGGGGCATAATCTGTGGATCATACGGGGCATAATCTGTGCAGTTTATGGGGGCCTAATCTGTGGAGCATCTATGGGGGCCTAATCTATGGAGCATATGGGGGCATAATCATTTTTCACCCTAGGCTTATACGCGAGTCAATACGTTTTCCCAGTTTTTTGTGGCAAAATTAGGGGGGGTCGGCTTACACACGGGTCTGCTTATACATGAGTATATACGGTATTTACCAAGACAATGACAGTTTACAGTCTAATAGAAAACCTTATTGGATGAACCAGTAGTGTGTGGTGTCCAACTGTTTATTCATTCTGCCTCCCAAATATCGAATAAAAAGAAACCAATCAATGTTATGTAGGAGAAAATAATACCAATTCTCATCTCACAAAAAACAAGTCCCCACTCAGGTCCATCATCTGTCAATGGAAAAACAGAGGTTCCCACACTACTAGTGGCTCAAAAGCTGTTGAACAGCAACAGAGTTTCTATAAACCAATCCATTTGTTATAGCGCTACTGTTTGCCAGTAACATTTGAATAAAGGTAATTTTATTTTAATCAACTGTATATGTACCTTTTTTAAGATCCTTAAGTTCGGGTTGTGTTGTTTTTTCACTTCTGAGTCTTGCAGTGAGCTCAAACAACATTTAGGATCCCTGTATTTAGCAATATTATAGTGAGATGAACTCACTTCATTTACTGTGTGTGTCTCCTGGAGCACAATCTGGGCACTATGTGTTGGGTAATAAAATGGCAAATGTGTAATTTTCACTCTCCAACATCAACTGCATGTTAATTTCCAGAAAGTGACAGTGGAGTCAAAATATTCACTTCTCCTATAGAATATAACCCTCAGTGAACTAATTTATGAAATGGAATCACTTTGTGGGGATTTCGACTATTCTGGTTTTCTGTCATTTAGTTATATTAGGACTTCTGCATACGGTGCGTCCAATCTCATCTGGGATCATTCCTGCTGTCCACCTGGAGTAATCTGATCCCTACTTCAGCCAATTGGAAAGTACCACACCCTACTAAAGATCAAAGCATATGGCCGGAATCTACCAGATACAGCGTTGTTCTCCTTTGGTTCAGTCCTCTGTGCTCAGCTCACAGCTTGTGTATTTGTATCCTATTGTGACCTTGGCCCATTTACCGACTACTCTTTTGTCTTTTGATTCTGTATTTTGTCCTTCTGGTTCTGACCCAGGTACCTGACTATTCTTCTTGCCATCTAATACCACAGAATAGCAGGTAACACCATGGTCCAAGCCTAGAGGGTCCCTGTGTAAGTTCAGATCTATGTAAGGGTGTTAAAGGGCGATGAGCAACGCAATCCTTGGGATATGGAAAGCAGAGAAGATAGTGTCAAGCAAGTTTATGTTGGATATCTTTTGAGCTGCCAGGTGTCCCAATACATTGTGTATGCAAACTATTCCAGCTAGATCTCCATTCAAATAACTAAATGGCGCTCCTTCCCTTCTGAACACTGCCATGTGCCCAGACGGTAGTGTACACCGTATATAGGGTATTGTGCGAAGTTGGAAAACAATTTGTAAGATCCATTTGTTTTCTTTTATCCTTTGTGAATAATTCCAAAGTTATCACCACATAAAGTGACACACGTCAGATTTTAAAAATGGGGCCTGATTAGGAACACAAAACTGGCTGTGGGAAGAGGTTAAATCAGAGTATTTTGGACAAAAACTACTGTTGATGAAAACTGCGACTATGGACAATAACACATCTACTGAAATGATCAAACTCAACAGTCTTCATCAGTAAAAAGTGAGTAACTAGTGGTGAAACCTCTCTGGGGTAATTAGAGTATGGGTCTCGGTGTCTTCACAATGTAAACTATTGTAAGGGCCAATATTTTCTGTCAGATGAGTTTCAAGAAGAAATATTACACATTTAATGAAAACTGTGTATAATAGTGCAGAGCTGAGATGTCTTAAAGGGAACCTGTCAGCAGGATTGTGATCAGTAACCTACAGACAGTGTCAGGTCGCTGCCATTATACTGATTACAATGATACCTGGTAATGAAATCCGTCTTGTGGTTGTTTAATCTGTAATTGTATTTTTCAGTTAATGAGATTCTCGTGGGGCGGGGCTTTGTGTTGCTCTGATTACATATTCATCTGTATTGGCCTATGACAGGTTACTGATCCTTCAGTGACCTGCCCCCATTTTTACATAATGCTTATAATAGTGTTAATATTATTGTTGATAATGCCTATAATATTGTGGCTATTGTGAGGCTTAGAGAAAAAATTACATCCAGCAAAATGTCACCGGCGATGGCGGCGCCTGCACAGTAGCATCTTTAACCCCTTAACCCCCAAGGGTGGTTTGCACGTTAATGACCGGGCCAATTTTTACAATTCTGACCACTGTCTCTTTATGAGGTTATAACTCTGGAACGCTTCAAAGGATCTTCGCGATTCTGAGACTGTTTTCCCGTGACATATTGTACTCCACGTTAGTGGTAAAATTTCTTCGATATAACTTGCGTTTATTTTTGAAAAAACGCAAATATGGGGAAAATGTTGAAAATTTTGCAATTTTCAAACTTTCAATTTTTATTCTCTTAAAACAGAGAAATATGTCACACAAAATAGTTAATAAATAACATTTCCCACATGTCTACTTTACATCAGCACAATTTTGGAACCAAAATTTTTTTTGTTAGGAAATTATAAGAGTTAAAAGTTAACCAGCAATTTCTCATTTTTATAACAAAATTTACAAAGCCATTTTTTTTAGGGACCACCTCACATTTGAAGTCACTTTGAGGGGTCTATGTGGCAGAAAATACCCAAAAGTGACATCATTCTAAAAACTGCACCCCTCAAGGTGCTCAAAACCACATTCAAGAAGTGTATTAACCCTTCAGGTGCTTAACAGGAGCTGAAGCAGTGTGGAAGGAAAAGATGAATATTTAACTTTTTAGTCACAAAAATGATCTTTTACAAACTTTTTTTTATTTTCACAAGGGTAAAAAGAGAAAATGGACAGATAAAGTTGTTGTGCAATTTCTCCTGAGTACGCCAATACCCCATATGTGGGGGAAAACCACTGTTTGCGCACATGGCAGAGCTCGTAAGGGAAGGAGCGCCGTTTGACTTTTTCAAACCAAAATTGGCTGGAATTGAGATTGGACGTGATGTCACGTTTGGAGAGCCCCTGATGCAACTAAACAGTGGAAACCCCCCACAAGTGACACCATTTTGGAAACTAGACCCCTATGGAACTTATCTAGATCTGTTATGAGCACTTTGAACCCCCAAGTGTTTTACAAAAGTTTATAATGCCTGGGTGAGACAAAAAAAAAATCAATTTTCCACAAAAATAATTTTTTAGTCCCAAATTTTTGATTTTTCACAAGGAAATTGGACCCCAAAAGTTGTTGTCCAATTTGTCCTGAGTACCCTGATACCCCATATGTGGGGGGGGGACTGTATGGGCGCACGGCAGGGCTTGGAATGGAAGTAATAACGTTTTGGAATGCAGACGTTGATGGGGGTCATGTTCCATTTGCAGTGCCCCAGATGTGCCTAAACAGTGGAAACCCCCCACAATTGACCCCATTTTGGAAACTAGACCCCCTAAGGAACTCATCTAGATCGTGGTGAGCACTTTGAACCCCCAAGTGCTTCACACAAGTTTATAATGCCCGGGCATGAAAATAAAAAATCCTATTTTTTCCCCTCAAAAATTATCTTTTAGTCACCAATTTTTTTTTCCCAAGGGTAACAGGAGAAATTGGACCACAAAACTCGTTGTCCAATTTGACCTGAGTACGCTGATATCTCATATGTGGGGGGAACCACTGTTTGGGTGCACGGCAGAGCTCGGAATGGAAGGAGCGCCATTTGACTTTTTCCAACCAAAATCGGCTGGAATTGAGATTGGACGCCATGTTGCATTTGGAGAGCCCCTGATGTGCCTAAACAGTGGAAACCCCCACAAGTGACCCCATTTTGGAAACTAGACCCCCTAAGGAACTTATCTAGATCGTGGTGAGCAATTTGTACATCCAAGTGCTTCACACAAATTTATAACGTAGAGCCGTAAAATTAAAAAATCATATTTTTTCCACAAAAATGATCTTTTCACCCCAATCTTTATTTTTCCAAGGGTAACAAGACCACAAAAGTTATTGTGCAATTTGTCCTGAGTACGCTGATACCCCATATGTGGGGGTAAACCACTGTTTGGGTGCATGGCAAAGCTTGGAAGGGAAGGAGCGCCATTTGACTTTTTCAACGCAGAATTGGCTGGACGCCATGTCGTGTTTGGAGACCCCCAGATGTGCCTAAACAGTGGAAACCCCCCACAAATGGCACGATTTTGGGAACTAGACCCCTCAAGGAACTTATCTAGATGTGTGGTGAGAACTTTGAACCCCCAGGTGTTTCACTAAAGTTTATAACGCTCGAGCATGAAAATAAAAAAATCATATTTTTTCCACAAACATGATCTTTTAGTCCCCAACTTTTTATTTTCCCAAGGGTAACAGGAAAAATTGGACCCCAAAAGTTGTTGTCCAATTTGTCATGAGTACGATGATACCCCATATGTGGGAGAAAACTACTGTATGGGCACACGTCGGGGCAAGGAAGGGAAGCAGTGACGTTTTGGATTGCAGACTTTGATGGAATGGTCTGCGGGCGTCATGTCGCATTTGGAGAGCCCCTGATGCGCCTAAACAGTGGAAACCTGTCACGCTGTATAGCAGATATATATATATGTGATGACAGTAATCTATATCAAAAGGGCAACATACAATATAACATGCGCATAGATATATGATAACATAGAATTACCTGACAGAAAGTCCAGTGGGTCAATACGGAATCCGTTATACGCTGTCTCCGGCTAGAGGGTGACCGGGGTCTATGCTGACCCTAAACTGGGGTCCTAACTAATCCCTCTACCTGGAGGTACTGTTAAAGGTACAGAGGTCCAGGCCACCAGCGTAAACCCTGTCTCCTATCAATCCCTGCCAACTGTAATCTAGTCCTAAGAAGGACCCTGATTACCACCAAAGGGAATGAACAGGTAACGGTTAATGAACAGAAAGACATACAAGAAAGACAAGAAATAAAGTAAATAAAGTCTTACATACAACACTCACACACAGTAGGAACACCTAAGGTCTCAGAGATAAACTATAAGCTATAAGAGTAAAAACAACTAAGGAGCTCTTAGCTTAAGTATTCTCAGAACCGATCCAGTCTGCTAGACTACATAAAGGCTTTCACCGGCATCTAACAAGCAGACTGGCAGGTATATGAAGGAATCTAATTAGAACATAATCAAAAGCAGCCGGGCGAGGCTGGACCTAGTCTTAGCAAAGAGCTAGGTAAAATTAACTCCCTCATTACCAAACACAAAGAAACAGCAACTCAGCTGTGAGAAGTCAGAGTGTGTAATCGCGACGATCCTTGTGGCGATACACCCATGACAGTACCCCCCCTCTACGAGGGGACTCCGGACCCTCAGGGCCAGGTCTGCCCGGGTGAGTTGTGTGAAAGGTCCGAACCAATCGATCTGCGTTAACATCAGACGCAGGAACCCACGTCCTCTCCACAGGACCATACCCCCTCCAATGAACCAAGTACTGAAGGGATCGGCGACTGAGACGTGAGTCAATGATTTTCGACCCATGAAATTCCACGTTATCATTGACCACCACTGAAGGCGGAGGTAGAGGTGACGGTATGACTGGTGCCACATACTTTTTAAGTAATGACTTGTGAAACACATTATGAATTTTAAACGTAGGAGGGAGGTCCAGACGAAATGCCACAGGATTAATTATGGAACTGATCCTGTACGGCCCGATGAATCTGGGACCCAACCTCCAGGAGGAAACTTTAAGTTTTATATTCCTGGTAGACAACCAAACTAGATCGTTCACCTTCAGATCTAGACCAGAAACTCTCCCCCTATCAGCCATCCGTTTGTAACGGTTCCCCGTAACCTTCAGTCTTAACCGATCTGGAACTATCAGTCTCCCTGGAAGTCCCACCGGGGCGTCCCCCTGAGCCCCCAATACCTCCCCCTCAAGCTCAGAGCATACAGCTGACACTACAACTCCCTCCTGAGGAATAGGAACCGGATCATCTGTCTTCCCGGCCCCTGGGAAAGTACGAGATAAGGCATCAGGAAGCAACTTTATTGAGCAGTCATATGCGCGATGAGGAGGTAACTCTTTACACCCCTCCTCTGAGAACATCTCCCCAAAGTCCTCCAGAAAAGGAGACAAAGTCCTAGGCACAACCGCACCGATGACCGTGCTCATGCAGTTATTCCTGCAAAATTCACCCCACTGGCTTATCTTTCCGGATTGCCAATCAATCACTGGGTTATGTTTAGCCAACCAAGGAAGTCCCAACACAATAGGAGTAGGTAGACCCTCCAACACATAACAAGACAATTGCTCTTTATGTCTTGCCCCTACTCGAAGATCTATGTTATGAACAGCTTGTACCAAGCTACCTTGACCGAGAGGTCTAGAATCAATAGAGACTATAGGGACCGGTTTGGCCAATACACTCAGTTGCATACCATGCACCTGGGCAAACCGAGCGTCCACCAGATTAGCCCCGGACCCACTATCAAGAAAAACAGAAATCCTCTCAGTTCTAGTACCAATCACCACCTCCGCAGGCACGAGAAACTGAGAGGGATTTGGGGGACGAAATACACACTCCCAGGTTAACTCCTTTGCTCGAAGAGGCCCGGGATGGACACCCCCAACAAAATGTCCCTCTCTCCCGCAAAAGAAACACCTTCTAGTCTTGCGGTGCACCGCCAATTCCTTCCTACAAAAAGATGTCCCTCCCAACTGCATGGGTTCCTCAGAACAGACCAGGGGAACCTCAGTATAAGGGACTTTAGTAGTAGGTGGAGTCATCACGGGAGGCGGAGTTACCTTGCGTCTTCCCCGAATTCGTCTATCAATGCGAATAGCGAGGGCCATAGCAGCCTCCAGTGATGGAGGAGAATCATACTGAGCCAACACATCTTTTAATTTGTCAGACAACCCTTGACAAAACTGGCTCCTAAGAGCTGGGTCATTCCACTGAGTATCTGTTGCCCATCTACGGAACTCAGAAGAATATTCCTCCGCTGGACGATTTCCTTGCCGTATTTTACGCAACTTTGTTTCAGCAAGGGAAACTCGATCCGGATCATCATATACCAGACCCAGGGCAGTAAAAAATCAATCCACTGACTGGAGATCTGGGGAGCCTGGAGGAATAGAGAACGCCCAAGATTGAGGGTCCCCTTGTAAGAGCGAGATAACAATTCCCACCCTCTGCTCTTCACTCCCAGATGACCGAGGCCGCAGCCGAAAGTACAATTTACATGCCTCCCGGAAAGTAAAAAATTTGTCCCGCCCACCAGTGAACCTGTCCGGGAGAGCAACCTTAGGTTCAGATCTGGTTTGCTCCAGGGGGGACAAAACCTTGGACTTAATGTCTGCAAACTCCATGGACAACCCCTGCAACTGCCGGGCCAGCTGGGCTACTGGATCCATGACAGCTGGAGAGAATCTTTTGTATGGCCGGTGAAAATGTCACGCTGTATAGCAGATATATATATATATGTGATGACAGTAATCTATATCAAAAGGGCAACATACAATATAACATGCCATAGATATATGATAACATAGAATTACCTGACAGAAAGTCCAGTGGGTCAATACGGAATCCGTTATACGCTGTCTCCGGCTAGAGGGTGACCGGGGTCTATGCTGACCCTAAACTGGGGTCCTAACTAATCCCTCTACCTGGAGGTACTGTTAAAGGTACAGAGGTCCAGGCCACCAGCGTAAACCCTGTCTCCTATCAATCCCTGCCAACTGTAATCTAGTCCTAAGAAGGACCCTGATTACCACCAAAGGGAATGAACAGGTAACGGTTAATGAACAGAAAGACATACAAGAAAGACAAGAAATAAAGTAAATAAAGTCTTACATACAACACTCACACACAGTAGGAACACCTAAGGTCTCAGAGATAAACTATAAGCTATAAGAGTAAAAACAACTAAGGAGCTCTTAGCTTAAGTATTCTCAGAACCGATCCAGTCTGCTAGACTACATAAAGGCTTTCACCGGCATCTAACAAGCAGACTGGCAGGTATATGAAGGAATCTAATTAGAACATAATCAAAAGCAGCCGGGCGAGGCTGGACCTAGTCTTAGCAAAGAGCTAGGTAAAATTAACTCCCTCATTACCAAACACAAAGAAACAGCAACTCAGCTGTGAGAAGTCAGAGTGTGTAATCGCGACGATCCTTGTGGCGATACACCCATGACAAAACCCCCCACAAGTGACCCCATTTTGGAAAATAGACCCCCAAAGGAACTTATCTAGATGTGTGGTGAGCACTTTGAACTCCGAAGTGCTTCACAGAAGTTTATAACCTACAGCCGTAAAAACAAAAAAAATCATCTTTTTTTTTGCAAAAATGATATTTTCGCCCCCAATTTTTTATTTTCCCAAGGGTAACAGAAGAAATTGGACCCCAACAGTTATTGTGCCATTTGTTCTGAGTACACTGATACCCTATATGTGGGGGTAAACTACTGTTAGGGCGCATGGCAGAGCTCAGAAGGGAAGGAGCACCGTTTGACTTTTCAACGCAGAATTGGCTGGAATTGAGATCAGACGCCATGTCACATTTGGAGAGCCCCTGATGTGCCTAAACAGTGGAAACCCCCCAATTCTAACTTCAACCCTAACCCCAACACACCCCTAACCCTAGTCCCAACCTTAACCCTAACCACAAACCTAACCCTAACACACCCCAAACCCTAATCCCAACCCTAACCCTAATGGGAAAATGGAAATAAATACATTTTGTTAATTTTATTATTTTTCCCTAACTAAGGGGGTGATAAAGGGGGGTTTGATTTACTATTTATAGCGGGTTTTTATGTTTGGCAGCTGTCACGCTAAAAGACGCTTTTTATTGCAAAAAATAGTTTTTGCATCACCACATTTTGAGAGCTATAATTTTTGCATATTTTGGCTCACAGAGTCATGTGAGATCTTATTTTTTGCGGTACAAATTGACGTTTTTATTGGTACCATTTTTGGGCACGTGACATTTTTAGATCGCTTTTTATTTCGATTTTTGGGAGGTTAAAATGAGCAAAAATCAGCAATTCATGAATTTCTTTGGGGGAGGCGTTTATACCGTTCCGCGTGTGGTAAAATTGATAAAGCAGTTTTATTCTTCGGGTTAGTACGATTACGGCGATACCTCATTTATATCATTTTTTTATGTTTTGGCGCTTTTATACATTAATAAATTTTATATAAAAAATAATTATTTTTGCATCGCTTTATTCTGCGAGCTATAAATTTTTTATTTTTTTCGCTGATGATGCTGTACGGCGGCTCGTTTTTTGCGGGACAAGATGATGTTTTCAGCGGTACCATGTTTATTTATATCCGACTTTTTGATCGCGTGTTATTCCACTTTTTGTTCGGAGGTATGATGATAAAGCATTGTTTTTTGCTTTGTTTTTTTTAAGGGGTTCACTAAAGGGATTAACTAGTGGGACAGTTTTATAGGGCGGGTTGTTACGGACGCGGCGATATTAAATATGTGTACTTTTATTGTTTTGTTTTTTTTATTTACAGGAAGAAATGAATTTATTGGGGAATATTTTTTTTTTCCTTTAATTTGGAATTTTTTTTTACACGTGATTTTTATTTTTTTTTACTTTTTTGTCCCAGGGTGGGACATCACAGTATAGGGTCAGATCGCTGGTCTCACAGTGTGCACAGCACTCAGTCACACCAGCGATGTGACAGGCAGTGCTGCAGGCTTCCTCAGAGCCTGCTCTCAGCAGGCACTGAGGAAACTGTTGTGAATGGGTTTGAGATGAGTTCTGAGCATAGGCTCCCTCTGGTGGTTACAACGGTGCTAGTGAAGATTGTGAGGACTGGGAATCGAGTGTTACTGACTGGTCTTATATAAGGGAGTCATTTTCCCATCAGGGTTGCCGGTGATCAATTGTTCTGGTCTGAATCCTTCATTCCAGTTTCCCTTGTAGCCTGCTGTGTCGTGTCTGCATCTCCTGCTATCAGATAAGACGTTTTCTTCTTTTGTGTTTGTACTATATTTTTGCATTTTGTCCTGCACTTCTTTGGGGGCCTTCAGGGTCCCCTCCGGGGGCTTCTGCCCTCTCAGTTTAGTTCAGCCACTGAGTTTTGTTCTTTTGCTTTTTCCAGTTTTTTCAGTGGCTGCTGTTTTGATTTTGTTACACCAGAGAACTAATTTAGGTGGTAGAGGTCGTGTGATCTCAGGTGATTTTGAAATTAGTAGAGTTGGTGCTTTTGGTGGCCTACCTTGTCTCGTGATGTCAGGGAATTTGTGCAGTCCTGCGGGACTTGCTCTCGCTCCAAGCCTTGCTCTCGCTCTAGTGGTTTGTTGATGCCATTGCCTGTGCCCAAGAGACCATGGACCCATATCTCTATGGATTTCATTTCCGATCTTCCTGTTTCTCAGAGAATGACCACCATCTGGGTAATTTGTGATAGGTTTTCCAAAATGATACATCTTGTGCCATTACCTAAGTTGCCTTCCTCCTCTGAATTGGTGCCGTTGTTCCTTCAGCACGTGGTTCGTTTACACGGCATTCCTGAGAACATTGTGTCTGACAGAGGAGTCCAGTTTGTTTCCAGATTTTGGAGGACTTTTTGTTCTAAACTGGGTGTTCAATTGTCTTTCTCCTCGGCATTTCATCCTCAGACCAATGGTCAAACTGAGAGAACAAACCAGACATTGGAGACTTATCTAAGATGCTTTGTGTCTGCTGATCAGGATGACTGGGTCTCTTTTTTGCCTTTGGCTGAGTTTGCTCTTAATAATAGGGCTAGCTCTGCCACTTTGATGTCTCCGTTTTTCTGTAATTCTGGGTTTCACCCTCGATTTTCTTCAGGACAGACGGAGGCTTCTGTCTGTCCAGGTGTTGACTCTGTTGTGGAGCGTATGCAACAGATTTGGGACCAGGTAGTGGAGAGGTTGTCCCTCTCTCAGGAGAAGGCCCAGCGGTTTGCTAACCGGCATAGGACTGATGGTCCTCGGTTTAAAGTGGGGGACTTGGTCTGGTTGTCCTCAAAGAATATTCCTATGAGAGTAGCATCTCCTAAATTTAAGCCTAGGTTCATTGGACCTTATAAGATCATGGAGATTATTAATCCTGTTTCTTTTCGTTTGCTTCTTCCAGGGACATTTAAGATCCATAACGTGTTCCACAAGTCCTTGTTGAAGAGGTTTGTTGAGCCAGTGGTTCCTGCTGCTGTGCCTCCTGACCCTGTTTTGGTTGAGGGCAATCTGGAGTATGTGGTTGAGAAAATATTGGATTCTCGTTTTTCTAGACGGAAACTCCAGTATTTGGTTAAATGGAGAGGTTATGGTCAGGAGGACAATTCTTGGGTGTTTGCTTCGGACATCCATGCTAGGAGACTTATCCGTGCGTATCATAGAGCTCATCCTGACCGGCCTGGTTGCTCAAGTGAGGGTTCGGTGACCCCTCCTCAAGGGGGGATACTGTTGTGAATGGGTTTGAGATGAGTTCTGAGCAGAGGCTCCCTCTGGTGGTTACAAGCGGTGCTAGTGAAGATTGTGAGGACTGGGAATCAGGTGTTACTGACTGGTCTTATATAAGGGAGTCATTTTCCCATCAGGGTTGCCGGTGATCAATTGTTCTGGTCTGAATCCTTCATTCCAGTTTCCCTTGTAGCCTGCTGTGTCGTGTCTGCATCTCCTGCTATCAGATAAGACGTTTTCTTCTTTTGTGTTTGTACTATATTTTTGCATTTTGTCCTGCACTTCTTTGGGGGCCTTCAGGGTCCCCTCCGGGGGCTTCTGCCCTCTTAGTTTAGTTCAGCCACTGAGTTTTGTTCTTTTGCTTTTTCCAGTTTTTTCAGTGGCTGCTGTTTTGATTTTGTTACACCAGAGAACTAATTTAGGTGGTAGAGGTCGTGTGATCTCAGGTGATTTTGAAATTAGTAGAGTTGGTGCTTTTCAGGGTTTTCTGGGATTGCAGTAAGTACCCTTCCTATCCTTTTCTATTTAGATAGTTTGGGCCCCAGCGTTGCTCATACTATTTTCTTTCTGTGTCAGTATTTCCTCTTGTCTAACCGCCATTACATGTTTGGGGGCTTTCTATTGTCTTTGGGGTTCTGCTCCGGGGCAGATAGCTTTCTATTTCTATCTTTAGGTGTAGTTAGTTTCTCAGGCTGTGACGAGGCGTCTAGGACCAACGTAGGAACGCTCCACGGCTGCCTCTAGTTGTGGTGGTTAGTCAGGGTACTGCAATCTCATAGATTCCAACTGCTCTGGTGTATTGCCTTTTTTACCTGCACTCCTCAGCTACCGAAACATAACAGGAAACCACCTCCCTGCAGGACCGGGCGGCCATCTTGGATTAGGGGTCTTGCAGGGAGGAGGGTCCCTCGGAACAGCGCAATCACATCGCGCTGTTCTGAGGGTCTCAGGGGAGCACGCAGGGAGCCCCCTTCCTGCGCGATGCTTCCCTGTGCCCCTGGTACACCGCGATCATGTTTGATCGTGGTGTGCCAGGGGTTTATGTGCCGGGAGCGGTCCGTGACTGCTCCTGGCACATAGTGCCGGGTGTCAGCTGTGATAATCAGCTGACACCCAGCCGCGATCGGACGCGCTCCGGGAGCGCATCCAATCGCATGCGACGTACTATCCCGTCCCTGGTCATACGGGCCCAGGTACCATGGACGGGATAGTACGTCGGATGGCAGAAAGGGGTTAAGTAAGAGATAGATGCTACTGGACAGGCGCCGCCGGTGACATTTTGCTGGATGTAATTTTTTTTCTCACAATATCCACAATATTATAGGCATTATCAACAATTATATCAACACTATTATATGCATTATGTAAAATAGGGGTCAGGTCACTGAGGGTCAATGACCTGTCATAAGCCAATACAGATGAATGTTTAATCAGAGCCCCGTCCACAGCACCACCCACAGCCCCGCCCCAGAGCACGAGAATCTCATTAACTGAAAACTACAAATAAAGATTAAATAACAGCCGCAAGACGGATTTCATCACCAGTTATCAATATAATCAGTATAACGGCGCAGACCTGACAGTGTCTGTAGGTTACTGTGCACAATACTGCTGACAGGTACCCTTTAAATTTAGATCTTAGGCATTTGGAAGAGGCGATGGAGAGCTTTTTTTTAAGACTATCAGGGAGTTACAGACTCACATAAGTGGGGCAGGACAATCCCACCACAATCAAACTATCATACAGAAAGAACACGTAAAAAAAATACATTTTTTTATTCTATGTTACATCACCAACAACAACATAAATATGAGAGGAGAACTTCAACAATAAACCAGAGTTGCAGTCATTTCTGGTGGACTCTTGGAGCCACTATGAGTCCTGACCAGAAGATTAGAGAAAATAATATTGCTCCCCATTTCAGGAGAGATTGTGCAGTAATCTGAATTTCTTAGGACTGAAAATCATGTAATTTATGAGGTGGAGTGAATCCATGAAACCAGGGCTGGAGCCAACACATCTCCTGCAGGCGTGAATAAATGTATATTACAGCCATCAGCCACGCACAGCTCAGAGATATATCATGGCACAGGGGTGATGTGTTTTATGTAGATGATCACAATCCTCCTTGAAATTACCGTATATACTCGAGTATAAGCCGAGATTTTCAGCCCATTTTTTAGGGCTGAAAGCCCCCCTCTCGGCTTATACTCGAGTCATATACCAGGGGGTCGGCGGGGGAGAGGGGGCGCAGCTGTGCTATATACTCACTCCCTCCTGGCGTGGTATCTACAGCCCCTGCTCTTCTCCCACGGTCTGCGGCGCCTGTGTTCAGCGGTCATGTGGTACCGCTCATTAAAGTCATGAATATGCACATATTCATGACTTTACTGAGCGGTACCACGTGACTGCTGAAGTTAGGCATAGCTGCCGGAGACCGTGGGAGAAGAGCAGGGGCTGCAGAGACGCTCCAGGAGGGGGTGAGTATAAGCGATATTCACCTGTCCCCGGTCCACCACTGCACGCCGCTGTGTCCTCACATCCTCTAGCTGTGAATGTTCAGGTCAGAGGGCGCGATGACGTGGTTAGTGCTCGCCACGCCCTATGTCTGAGCATTCACTGCCGGAGGACCCGGAAGACAGCGGCGTGCAGTGGTGGACCGGGGACAGGTGAATATTGCAGGTGCCGGGGCCTGAACCAGCAGTGACACCGGCACCTGTCCCCAATAGCGCACCGGTGTCCCCGCCTGCTCAGGACACCAGCACCTGGACCCCAGCGACGAGAGGTGAGTATGTCATTTTTTTATTATTATTATTCCGCAGCGGCAGCAAATGGGGGCACAATCTATGGAGCATCTTGTGCATAATACATGGGGCACAATCTATGGAGTATCTTGTGGGGCATAATACATGGGGCACTATCTATGGAGTATCTTGTGGGGCATAATATATGGGGCAGCATATGGGGCATAATCTATGGAGCATCTTGTGGGGCAAATAATGGCATATGGGCATCTGGAGCATAATATGGGAATCTGGGCAGCATATGAGATATATATGGAGCAGCATATGGGGTTCCTGATTCAATATGGTTATTAAAAAACATTTAACCTACTTTAATTTTACTTTTATTGGTATCTATTTTTATTTTTGAAATTTACCAGTAGCTGCCTCATTTTCCACCCTAGGCTTATACTCGAGTCGATAAGTTTTCCCAGTTTTTGTGTCAAAATTAGGGGGGTCGGCTTATACTCGGGTATATGCGTAGTTTTAATACAAATTGAAAAGTCAGGATAAAGGGAAACTCTGCTGTTATTGTACAGAAATTCACACTTGGCCTCACTGCACATTTAATGTTGTCGATCATAAGAGGGAAGTTTGGCCAGAAAGACTGGACCTGGTCTTGTAGGGACCATATGAGACATTCAGCAGCACAGAAGGGAGAGAAGATCCATCCGATAAGATCTCAGGGATCTAGGAAGCCAACAGCATCATTACCCTCCGCTTTCTCTTACAGGCCCATCATAATATTTCCTTCAAGTGATTTTCTATCTTGTCAGCACATTCTACGTGCGCTGTCATTTGGCTTTATAGTTTACAGATCTGGGCAGGTAACGGTCAGCATCTTCTAATCCCAGGGGGTAGGTGGATCCTCCAGGGTGTAAGTTCTATAGAAAAGGGCTTTCAGCTCCCAAAGTCATTTGAACAGTTTTGGGTGGAGGAGAATGTTGTGGTCTAGAGGCAAAATGGTGATCATGGTAAATGGCCAGACTACACTGCGTGCAGAATTATTAGGCAAATGAGTATTTTGATCACATCATCCTTTTTATTCATGTTGTCACTCCAAGCTGTACAGGCTTGAAAGCCAACTGCCAATTATGTAAATCAGGTGATTTGCATCTCTGTAATGAGGAGGGGTGTGGTCTAATGACATCAACACCCTATATAAGGTGTGCTTAAATATTAGGCAACTTACTTTCCTTTGGCAAAATGGGTCAAAAGAGAGATTTGACGGACTCTGAAAAGTCAAAAATTGTGAGATGTCTTGCAGAGGGATGCAGCAGTCTTGAAATTGCCAAACTTTTGAAGCGTGATCACCGAACAATCAAGCGTTTCATGGCAAATAGTCAACAGGGTCGCAAGAAGCGTGTTGATAAAAAAAAGGCGCAAAATAGCTGCCCATGAATTGAGGAAAATCAAGCGTGAAGCTGCCAAGATGCCATTTGCCACCAGTTTTGCCATATTTCCGAGCTGCAACGTTACTGGAGTATCAAAAAGCACAAGGTGTGCCATACTCAGGGACATGGCCAAGGTAAGGAAGGCCGAAAAACGACCACCTTTGAACAAGAAACATAAGATAAAACGTCAAGACTGGGCCAAGAAATATGTTAAGACTGATTTTTCTAAGGTTTTATGGACTGATGAAATGAGAGTAACTCTTGATGGGCCAGATGGATGGGCCCGAGGATGGATCAGTAAAGGGCAGAGAGCTCCACTCCGACTCAGACGCCAGCAAGGTGGAGGTGGGGTACTGGTATGGGCTGGTATCATCAAAGATAAACTTGTGGGACCTTTTCGGGTTGAGGATGGAGTGAAGCTCAACTCCCAGACCTACTGCCACCTTCTTCAAGCAGTGGTACAGGAAGAAGTCGGTATCGTTCAAGAAAAACATGATTTTCATGCAGGACAATGCTCCATCACATGCATCCAAATACTCCACAGCGTGGCTGGCCAGTAAAGGTCTAAAAGAAGAAAAAAAAATTGACATGGCCCCCTTGTTCACCTGATCTGAACCCCATAGAGAACCTGTGGTCCCTCATAAAATGTGAGATCCACAGGGAGGGAAAACAGTCCACCTCTCGGAACAGTGTCTGGAGGCTGTGGTGGCTGCTGCACGCAATGTGGATCGTAAACAGATCAAGCAACTGACAGAATCTATGGATGGAGGTGTCTGAGTGTGATTGTAAAGGTGGCTATATTGGTCACTGATTTTTTATTTTTTGGTTTTGAATGTCAGAAATGTTTATTTCTAAATTTTGTGTTATATTGGTTTACCTGGTGAAAATAAACAAGTGAGATGGGTATATATTTGTTTTTTATTAAGTTGCCTAATAATTCTGCACAGTAATAGTTACCTGCACAAACAGATATTCTCCTAAGATAACCAAATCTAAAAAACCCACTCCAACTTCCAAAAATATTAAGCTTTGATATTTATGAGTCTTTTGGGTTGATTGAGAACATAGTTATTGTTCAATAATAAAAAGAATCCTCTCAAATACAACTTGCCTAATAATTCTGCACCCAGTGTACACCACCGATAAAGCAGCCACAGCCGGTGACTGAGAAGAATCTGTGACTTCTCTGCATTTAGTGGTTACTACTCACCTGGGTAGTCATATGTGGGAATCTCCTCTTTACACCCATCATCACCCCTCACATATGTCTCTGTAGTATTAATATGGGTCAGATCTTCACCCTGAAATAAATATTATAAAAGTCACCAACAGATGGAGAAGTCCCATCTATGATCAGCTCTAATCCTGACATCTCCACCGTTCTCATTACACAAGTATAAAACATTTAATACTGGGGGATAAAACAAGACTGAGCACAAGACCTTCACAGCCGTCTACACATCATAGGGGAGATCTCCTGACACCTTCTCTCCATCTACCTGATGATCCTGAGGAGCATTGGGATCTTCTTGGTTACAGTCCTGTGGAAGAAGAGGACGGGGACATCTCTCTGGTGTTGTCCTCTTACTGGATAGATCTGGAGGAAACACATACAGGGAGTGAATTCATTCTTTACATACAGATAATTATAGGCCGTGTGTATTTAGTCCTGTCTATTACCTGGTGATGTGAGGGGCTGGGGAACCTCCATTATGACGTTCTTGTACAGATCTCTGTGTCCTTCTAAATACTCCCACTCCTCCATGGAGAAATAGACGGTGACATCCTGACACCTTATAGGAACCTGACACATAAAATGATACCGTCATCTGTTATGTTACGGTAGCTGAGGAGTGCAGGTAAAAAAGGAAATACACCAGAGCAGTTGGAATCTATGAGATTGCAGTACCCTGACTAACCACCGCAACTAGAGGCAGCCGTGGAGCGTTCCTACGTTGGTCCTAGACGCCTCGTCACAGCCTGAGAAACTAACTACACCTAAAGATAGAAATAGGAAAGCTATCTGCCCCGGAGCAGAACCCCAAAGATAATAGAAAGCCCCCAAACATGTAATGGCGGTTAGACAAGAGGAAATACTGACACAGAAAGAAAATAGTATGAGCAAACGCTGGGGCCCAAACTATCTAAATAGAAAAGGACAGGAAGGGTACTTACTGCAATCTCAGAAAACCCTGAAAAAACACCAACTCTACTAATTTCAAAATCACCTGAGATCACACGACCTCCACCACCTAAATTAGTTCTCTGGTGTAAAAAAAATCAAAACAGCAGCCACTGAAAAAAAACTGGAAAAAGCAAAAGTACAAAACACAGTGGCTGGACTAAACTGAGAGGGCAAAAGCCCCCGGAGGGGACCCAGAAGGCCCCCACAGAAGTGCAGGACAAAATGCAAAAATATAGCAAAAACACAAAATAAGAAATTGTCTTATCTGATAGCAGGAGATGCAGACACGACACAGCAGGCTACAAGGGAAACTGGAAAAGGATTCAGACCAGAACAATTGATCACCGGCAACCCTGATGGGAAAATGACTCCCTTATAAAAGACCAATCAGTAACACCTGATTCCCAGTCCTCACAATCCTCACTAGTACCGCTTGTAACCACCAGAGGGAGCCTCTGCTCAGAACTCATCTCAAACCCATTCACAACAGTACCCCCCCCTTGAGGAGGGGTCACCGAACCCTCATTTGAGCAACCAGGTCGGTCAGGATGAGTTCTATGATACACACGGATAAGTCTCCTAGCATGGATGTCCGAAGCAAACACCCAAGAATTGTCTTCCTGACCATAACCTCTCCATTTAACCAAATACTGGAGTCTTCGTCTAGAAAAACGAGAATCCAATATTTTCTCAACCACATACTCCAGATTGCCCTCAACCAAAACACGGTCAGGAGGCACAGCAGCAGGAACCACTGGCTCAACAAACCTCTTCAACAAGGATTTGTGGAACACGTTATGGATCTTAAATGTCCCTGGAAGAAGCAAACGAAAAGAAACAGGATTAATAATCTCCATGATCTTATAAGGTCCAATGAACCTAGGCTTAAATTTAGGAGATGCTACTCTCATAGGAATATTCTTTGAGGACAACCAGACCAAGTCCCCACTTTAAACCGAGGACCATCAGTCCTATGCCGGTTAGCAAACCGCTGGGCCCTCTCCTGAGAGAGGGACAAACCTCTCCACTACCTGGTCCCAAATCTGCTGCATACGCTCAACAACAGAGTCAACACCTGGACAGACAGAAGCCTCCGTCTGTCCTGAAGAAAATCGAGGGTGAAACCCAGAATTACAGAAAAACGGAGACATCAAAGTGGCAGAGCTAGCCCTATTATTAAGAGCAAACTCAGCCAAAGGCAAAAAAAAGACCCAGTCATCCTGATCAGCAGACACAAAGCATCTTAGATAAGTCTCCAATGTCTGGTTTGTTCTCTCAGTTTGACCATTGGTCTGAGGATGAAATGCCGAGGAGAAAGACAATTGAACACCCAGTTTAGAACAAAAAGTCCTCCAAAATCTGGAAACAAACTGGACTCCTCTGTCAGACACAATGTTCTCAGGAATGCCGTGTAAACGAACCACGTGCTGAAGGAACAAGGCACCAATTCAGAGGAGGAAGGCAACTTAGGTAATAGCACAAGATGTATCATTTTGGAAAACCTATCACAAATTACCCAGATGGTGGTCATTCTCTGAGAAACAGGAAGATCGGAAATGAAATCCATAGAGATATGGGTCCATGGTCTCTTGGGCACAGGCAATGGCATCAACAAACCACTAGAGCGAGAGCAAGGCTTGGAGCGAGAGCAAGTCCCGCAGGACTGCACAAATTCCCTGACATCGCGAGACAAGGTAGGCCACCAAAAGGACCGACTAACCAAGTCTCTGGTACCAAAAATTCCGGGATGCCCAGCCAATGCGGAACAATGAATCTCAGACATCACACTCTTTTTCCATTGGTCCGGGACAAACAATTTTCCAACAGGGCAGCGCTCGGGCCTATCCTCCTGACACCCCTCCAGAGCAAGTCTCAAATTGGGCGAGATGGCGGAAAGAACTACACCTCCTTCAAAATAACAGAGGGATCAGATAGCTCAGGAGAGTCCGCAAGGAAACTCCTCGAGAGGGCATCCGCCTTAACATTCTTAGTGCCAGGAAGAAAGGAAACCACAAAATTAAAACGTGTGAAAAACAAGGCCCACCTGGCCTGTCTAGGATTGAGTCGCTTGGCAGATTCCAGATAGACCAGATTGTTATGGTCCGTAAGGACCACCACCTGATGTTTGGCTCCCTCCAGCCAATGTCTCCACTCTTCAAAAGCCCACTTCATGGCCAATAACTCCCGATTACCCACGTCATAATTACGTTCAGTAGGAGAAAATTTTTGAGAGAAAAAGGCACAAGGGTTACTTTTAGAGGTCTCTGGATCTTTTGGGACAAAACGGCACCTGCCCCAATTTCAGAGGCATCAACCTCCACCTGAAATGGCAGAGAAACATCAGGCTGCCGTAGAACAGGAGCAGAAGTGAATCTCTGCTTAAGTTCCTGAAACGCAGAGACTGCCTCAGGAGGCCAATTCACCACATCAGAACCCTTTCTGGTCAAATCAGTTAATGGTTTAACAATAACCGAGAAATTACCAATAAATTTATGATAAAAATTGGCAAAACCCAAAAATCTCTGAAGAGCCTTTAATGAAGTAGGTTGGACCCAATCACAGATGGCCTGAACCTTGACGGGTCCATTTCAATAACAGATGGGGACAAAATGAATCCCAGAAATGAGATCTTCTGTACGCCAAAAAGACACTTTGATCCCTTCACATACAGAGCATTCTCTCTCAAAATCTGGAATACAGTTCGAACATGTGTAGCGCCCGCGTCCCTGCCTGCTGCCAGACAGGGACGTCGCTCTCCTCACCTGCGCTCAGCGTCCTCAGTGCTCCCAGCCTCCTCTGCGCCTATGGCGTCCTCCTTCCGCCCTGCTGGTCCCGCGCGCTCCTTCCCTGCTACTGGCCTTAGGGCGCGCGCCCGCACCCTCCCCTGCTCTTAAAGGAGCCGCGCGCATTTTCCAAATCAGTCTCCAGCCAATGCTGGAGGACTCCACCCTATATTAAGGGCTTCCTCCTTAATGTAGGTGCCCGAGCAATGTTGTTCCTGTGCAGTCTAACTCTGTTTCAGCCATCAGCTCCTGATTCCAGTTACCTGCCTGTTACCTGTCGGTTTGCCTGTCTGCCATCCGTCTGCAGTTCCATCCAGAGGTTCGGACGTCATCTGCAGAGATCCCCGGCTCTTGCCTGCTCACCTAGGAGCGATCATCTGCCATCCGACTGCAGCTCCATCCGGAAGTTCGGACATCATCTGCGGAGATCCCTGGCTCTTGCCTGCTCACCTGGGAGCGATCATCTGCCATCCGACTGCAGCTCCATCCGGAAGTTCGGACATCATCTGCAGAGATCCACGGCTCTTGCCTGCTCACCTGGGAGCGATCATCTGCCATCCGACTGCAGCCTACCTGGAGGCTCCACCATATCAGGTCGTATATGCCTGCCCTGTTCTAGAGACTGCCTGGTCACTTGCCGTGACAACCTGCCTGTCCAGAGACTGCCTGGTCACTTGCCGTGACAACCTGCCTGTCCCAGAGACTGCCTTGGTCACTTGCCGTGACAACCTGCCTGTCCAGAGACTGCCTTGGTCACTTGCTGTGACAACCTGCCTGTCCAGATACTGCCTGGTCACTTGCCGTGACAACCTGCCTGTCCCAGAGACTGCCTTGGTCACTTGCCGTGACAACCTGCCTGTCCCAGAGACTGCCTTGGTCACTTGCTGTGACAACCTGCCTGTCCCAGATACTGCCTGGTCACTTGTCGTGACAGCCTGCCTGTCCAGAGACTGCCTCGGTTACTTACCGTTACAACCTGCCTGCCCAGAGACTTCCTTGGTCACTTGCTGTGACAAACCTGCCTGTCCAGAGACTACCTATATCCCCTGCCGTGATTCCTGCCCTTTTCCCGGGTGCCACCCGCTCTCTTACAAGTAAACTCTCTTGTATAATAAAGCTTTGTGGTTCCACCAACCTGACCTGTCTCGTCAGTAGTTCCACCCACCAGACCCGTTACAGTTTGCTCGGGCCATGGAACCCGGTGGCACCCAAACCCCTTCACTCCCGGAACTGTGTCATGAGCTGTCTCGCCAGAGGTCTCAACAGGAGGCCATCCTGGGTCACCTGCGGAACGTCAATTCCCGTCTGGACACTCTGAATTCATCACCAGCAACCATCGCTGGAGCCATGACTCATAATCCGTCAGTCCCGCTGATTCCCAATTCCGTGGTTTCCATTCCGGACCCGACTGTCAGCTCCTCCTAGGTTTGGAGGCGATCTGCTCTGGCTCGGGGTTTCATTAATCTGTGCACCCTGCATTTTGAACTCCTGGCACACCAGTTTAACTCTGACCGGGCCAAAATTGCCTTCATCATGTCCCATCTTACCGGAGAGGCCCTGGCCTGGCTTAATCCTCTCTGGGAGAGAGAGGATCCTCTGGTATCTGACCTGCCTGCTTTTCTCTCGGCCTTCGGAAGGTATTCGACGAACCTGGACGGAAGACTTCCTCTGCATCATCTCTGCTGCGTCTCCGTCAGGAGAGCCTCACCGTTGGTCAATATGCCATACGGTTCCGGACTTTAGCCTCAGAACTAACTTGGGACAATGAAGCTCTAATTTCGGTCTTCTGGGAGGGTCTGTCCGGCCGTATTAAAGACGAACTTGCCGGTCGGGACGTTCCAACCTCTCTAGATGATTTAATAAATCTTGCCAATCGAATTGATCATTCCAGGAACGAGCCAAAGAGATCACCCGTAAAAAACAATTTTCCCCTCTTGCACCCTCGTGTCAGAGATCTATAACCTCTTCCGTTTCTCCTCAGGTGCACACTGCTGAGCCTATGCAGGTCGACCAGACCAAGATGGTCAAAGCCCGTCAGGACTCACGCCGTGCCGAGAAAAGTTGCTTCTACTGCGGCAGTAAGGAGCACTGGATCCAAACCTGTCCGGAGAAGTCGGGAAACGCCTGTGTCTAGGTTCGCTCGGAGAGGGTCAATCTAGACAAAAATAAATCCTCTTCATCCCTGCTGCTGTCGGTTTCAATCCTGCTCGGTAAGAACCGCCACTTCGAAATGGCCCAACTTGATTCTGGAGCAGCTGGGAATCTTGTGTCACAGGCTCTAGTAGAGAAGTATCACATTCCCACCAAACCTCTTGTTGAACCGGTATCTGTTGCTGCTGTGGATGGGGGCCTCCTACCTCGTCCCATACGACTTATCACCGAAGTCATAACCCTGCAGGTGGGAATGTTGCATTCTGAGAGCATCTCGTTTCATGTTTTACCTGGACTCTCTCATGCTTTCTTACTAGGTCTGCCTTGGCTCAAAAAACATGCACCTGTGCTCGACTGCAGAATGGAGAGGTTCTTCGCTGGGGACAGGACTGTCATAAAAACGTGTCTGGTGCCTGTTCATCCTGTCTATTCTTCTCCTACACCTGCTAATCTACCTGGACTCCCGATTCCATATTGGTCATTTGCTGATGTCTTCAATAAAAAGGAAGCAGAGACATTACCCCGCATAGACCATATGATTGCCCGATTGATCTGTTGCCCGGTACTACGCCTCCCGTGGGCGTATTTACCCGTTGCTGCTGAGACCAGGTCGATGTCTGAATATATCGAGGGAAACTTAGCAAAGGGATTCATCCGGAAATCTACCTCCCCAGCGGGAGCAGGTTTCTTCTTCGTTAAAAAGAAAGACGGATCTCTCCGTCCCTGTATTGACTAAGAGGCCTAAATTCATCACGGTGAAGAATAAGTACCTCTTCCGCTCATTCCAGAACTGTTTGTCGTCTTAGAGGGGCTAGAGTCTTCACCAAACTAGATCTTCGTGGAGCATACAACCTGGTTCGTATCCGTCGAGGAGATGAATGGAAGACGGCATTCAACACCCGGGACGGCCACTACGAGTACTTGGTGATGCCTTTGGTCTCTGTAATGCTCCAGCAGTCTTTCAGGAGTTGGTCAATGACATCTTCCGGGACCTCCTCTATTCCTGCATTGTGGTGTACCTTGACGACATCTTGGTCTTCTCTCCGGATCTTCAGTCTCACCGGAGGGATGTTGTCAGGTTCTGCTCAGGCTCAGGCAGAATCACCTCTTCGCCAAATTGAGAAGTGCCTCTTTGAGCAGACATCGCTTCCGTTTCTGGGTTACATTATCTCTCAAACAGGTCTACGAATGGATCCGGAGAAACTGTCTGCCATCGAGAAGTGGCCCCGACCGGAGGGGTTGAAGGCCATTCAGCGGTTCCTGGGATTTGCCAACTATTACCGTCTCTTCATACCGCACTTCTCTTCCAGGACTGCTCCAATCTCAGCGCTCACTCGCAAGGATGTAACCCCAAACAGTGGACGACCGAAGCAGAGGAGGCCTTCCTTTCTCTGAAACAGGCCTTCTCTTCCGCTCCAGTGCTGCATCGCCCGGATGGCAACAAGCAGTTCTTCTGGAGGTGGACGCTTCCTCTGCTGGAGCCGGAGCGGTTCTTACCCAAAAATCGCCATCCGGGAGGATGGTATCTGCGGTTTCTTCTCAAACTTTCTCCTCCTCGAGCGCAACTACTCCATAGGAGATCGAGAGTTATTGGCCATTAAGTTGGCATTGGAGGAGTGGCGTTACCTACTCGAAGGGGCTCTTCATCCGGTAATCATCTACACGGACCACAAAAATCTGGCATAACCTCCAGCAGGCACAGAGACTTAATCCTCGCCAAGCCCGGTGGTCTTGTTTTTTGCCCGCTTCGATTTTCTTTGCATTTTCGCCCAGCTGACAAAAATGTTCAAGGCGGATGCCTTGTCTCGGTCTTTCCTGGTTCGGATTTTCGAAGTGAGCCTAAACATATCATCGATCCCGCCAGAGTGATGCAGGTGGCTCCCGTGAGTCTAAATCGTCTCCCTCCTGGTAAGACGTTCGTATCAGAAAACCCATCGGAAGAGAATCCTACATTGGGGTCACTTTCTAAACTCGCTGGCCGCTGGTCAAAAAAAGACCCTCCAATCATTACCCGGCATTATTGGTGGCCTACCCTGCACAAAGAGTAATAGACTTTGTTTTGCTGTGTTTCCTGTGCCCGCAACAAAGTTCCGAGACACCTGCCCACCGGCCGTCTTCTTCCGCTTCCTGTACCCGCTGCCCCCTGGCAGCATATAGCCATGGCTTCATTATGATCTTCCCGTCTCTGCTGGTGTACAGTCATTTGGGTGGGTCACTGACCGCTTTTCCAAGATGGCTACTTCATTCCTCTGCCAGGTTTCCGTTGCACCCGAGTTGGCTAAAGACTTTATCCGCCACATCTTCCGTCTTCATGGTCTGCCTCGTCACATTGTGTCG
>JARQOD010000440.1:0-66608 GCA_033576555.1 Oophaga sylvatica | reverse complement strand
TTCCAGTTTTTTCAGTGGCTGCTGTTTTGATTTTGTTACACCAGAGAACTAATTTAGGTGGTAAGGTCGTGTGATCTCAGGTGATTTTGAAATTAGTAGAGTTGGTGCTTTTGGTGGCCTACCTTGTCTCGTGATGTCAGGGGAATTTGTGCAGTCCTGCGGGACTTGCTCTCGCTCCAAGCTTGCTCTCGCTCTAGTGGTTTGTTGATGCCATTGCCTGTGCCCAAGAGACCATGGACCCATATCTCTATGGATTTCATTTCCGATCTTCCGTTTTCTCAGAGAATGACCACCTCTGGGTAATTTGTGATAGGTTTTCCAAAATGATACATCTTGTGCCATTACCTAAGTTGCCTTCCTCCTCTGAATTGGTGCCGTTGTTCCTTCAGCAGTGGTTGTTTACACGGCATTCCTGAGAACATTGTGTCTGACAGAGGAGTCCAGTTTGTTTCCAGATTTTGGAGGGACTTTTTGTTCTAAACTGGGTGTTCAATTGTCTTTCTCCTCGGCATTTCATCCTCAGACCAATGGTCAAACTGAGAGAACAAAACCAGCATTGGAGACTTATCTAAGATGCTTTGTGTCTGCTGATCAGGATGACTGGGTCTCTTTTTTTGCCTTTGGCTGAGTTTGCTCTTAATAAATAGGGCTAGCTCTGCCACTTTGATGTCTCCGTTTTTCTGTAATTCTGGGTTTCACCCTCGTTTTTCTTCAGGACAGACGGAGGCTTCTGTCTGTCCAGGTGTTGACTCTGTTGTGGAGCGTATGCAACAGATTTGGGACCAGGTAGTGGAGAGGTTGTCCCTCTTCAGGAGAAGGCCCAGCGGTTTGCTAACCGGATAGGACTGATGGTCCTCGGTTAAAGTGGGGGACTTGGTCTGGTTGTCCTCAAAGAATATTCCTATGAAAAGTAGCATCTCCTAAATTTAAGCCTAGGTTCATTGGACCTTATAAGATCATGGAGTTTATTAATCCTGTTTCTTTCGTTTGCTTCTTCCAGGGACATTTAAGATCCATAACGTGTTCCACAAGTCCTTGTTGAAGAGGTTTGTTGAGCCGTGGTTCCTGCTGCTGTGCCTCCTGACCCTGTTTGGTTGAGGGCAATCTGGAGTATGTGGTTGAGAAAATATTGGATTCTCGTTTTTCTAGACGGAAACTCCAGTATTTGGTTTAAATGGAGAGGTTATGGTCAGGAGGACAATTCTTGGGTGTTTGCTTCGGACATCCATGCTAGGGACTTATCCGTGCGTATCATAGAGCTCATCCTGACCGGCCTGGTTGCTCAAGTGAGGGTTCGGTGACCCTCCTCAAGGGGGGGGTACTGTTGTGAATGGGTTTGAGATGAGTTCTGAGCAGAGGCTCCCTGGTGGTTACAAGCGGTGCTAGTGAAGATTGTGAGGACTGGGAATCAGGTGTTACTGACTGGTCTTATATAAGGGAGTCATTTTCCCATCAGGGTTGCCGGTGATCAATTGTTCTGGTCTGAATCCTTCATTCCTGTTTCCCTTGTAGCCTGCTGTGTCGTGTCTGCATCTCCTGCTATCAGATAAGACGTTTTCTTCTTTTGTGTTTGTACTTATTTTTGCATTTTGTCCTGCACTTCTTTGGGGGCCTTCAGGGTCCCTCCGGGGGCTTCTGCCCTCTTAGTTTAGTTCAGCCACTGAGTTTTGTTCTTTTGCTTTTTCCAGTTTTTTCAGTGGCTGCTGTTTTGATTTTGTTACACCAGAGAACTAATTAGGGGTAGAGGTCGTGTGATCTCAGGTGATTTTGAAATTAGTAGAGTTGGTGTTTTCAGGGTTTTCTGGGATTGCTGTAAGTACCCTTCCTATCCTTTTCTATTTAGATAGTTTGGGCCCCAGCGTTTGCTCATACTATTTTCTTTCTGTGTCAGTATTTCCTCTTGTCTAACCGCCATTACATGTTTGGGGGCTTTCTATTGTCTTTGGGGTTCTGCTCGGGGCAGATAGCTTTCCTATTTCTATCTTTAGGTGTAGTTAGTTTCTCAGGCTGTGACGAGGGTCTAGGACCAACGTAGGAACGCTCCACGGCTGCCTCTAGTTTGTGGTGGTTAGTCAGGGTACTGCAATCTCATAGATTCCAACTGCTCTGGTGTATTGCCTTTTTTACCTGCACTCCTCAGCTACCGAAACATAACAGGAAACCACCTCCTGCAGGACCGGGCGGCCATCTTGGATTAGGGGTCTTGCAGGGAGGAGGTCCCTCGGAACAGCGCAATCACATCGCGCTGTTCTGAGGGTCTCAGGGGAGCACGCAGGGAGCCCCCTTCCTGCGCATGCTTCCCTGTGCCCCTGGTACACCGCGATCATGTTTGATCGTGGTGTGCCAGGGGTTTATGTGCCGGGAGCGGTCCGTGACTGCTCCTGGCACATAGTGCCGGGTGTCAGCTGTGATAATCAGCTGACACCCAGCCGCGATCGGACGCGCTCCGGGAGCGCATCCAATCGCATGCGACGTACTATCCCCGTCCTGGTCATACGGGCCCAGGTACCATGGACGGGATAGTACGTCGGATGGCAGAAAGGGGTTAAGTAAGAGATAGATGCTACTGGACAGGCGCCGCCGGTGACATTTTGCTGGATGTAATTTTTTTTCTCCAATTTCCACAATATTATAGGCATTATCAACAATTATATCAACACTATTATATGCATTATGTAAAATAGGGGTCAGGTCACTGAGGGGTCAATGACCTGTCATAAGCCATTACAGATGAATGTTTAATCAGAGCCCCGTCCACAGCACCACCCACAGCCCCGCCCCAGAGCACGAGAATCTCATTAACTGAAAACTACAAATAAAGATTAAATAACAGCCGCAAGACGGATTTCATCACCAGTTATCAATATAATCAGTATAACGGCGCAGACCTGACAGTGTCTGTAGGTTACTGTGCACAATACTGCTGACAGGTACCCTTTAAATTTAGATCTTAGGCATTTGGAAGAGGCGATGGAGAGCTTTTTTTTAAGACTATCAGGGAGTTACAGACTCACATAAGTGGGGCAGGACAATCCCACCACAATCAAACTATCATACAGAAAGAACACGTAAAAAAAAATACATTTTTTTATTCTATGTTACATCACCAACAACAACATAAATATGAGAGGGAACTTCAACAATAAACCAGAGTTGCAGTCATTTCTGGTGGACTCTTGGAGCCACTATGAGTCCTGACCAAAGATTAGAGAAAATAATATTGCTCCCCATTTCAGGAGAGATTGTGCAGTAATCTGAATTTCTTAGGACTGAAAATCATGTTAATTTATGAGGTGGAGTGAATCCATGAAACCAGGGCTGGAGCCAACACATCTCCTGCAGGCGTGAATAAATGTATATTACAGCCATCAGCCACGCACAGCTCAGAGATATATCATGGCACAGGGGTGATGTGTTTTATGTAGATGATCACAATCCTCCTTGAAATTACCGTATATACTCGAGTATAAGCCGAGATTTTCAGCCCATTTTTTAGGGCTGAAAGCCCCCCTCTCGGCTTATACTCGAGTCATATACCAGGGGGTCGGCGGGGGAGAGGGGGCGCAGCTGTGCTATATACTCACTCCCTCCTGGCGTGGTATCTACAGCCCCTGCTCTTCTCCCACGGTCTGCGGCGCCTGTGTTCAGCGGTCATGTGGTACCGCTCATTAAAGGCATGAATATGCACATATTCATGACTTTTACTGAGCGGTACCACGTGACTGCTGAAGTTAGGCATAGCTGCCGGAGACCGTGGGAGAAGAGCAGGGGCTGCAGAGACGCTCCAGGAGGGGGGTGAGTATAAGCGATATTCACCTGTCCCCGGTCCACCACTGCACGCCGCTGTGTCCTCACTCCTCTAGCTGTGAATGTTCAGGTCAGAGGGCGCGATGACGTGGTTAGTGCTCGCCACGCCCTATGTCTGAGCATTCACTGCCGGAGGACCCGGAAGACAGCGGCGTGCAGTGGTGGACCGGGGACAGGTGAATATTGCAGGTGCCGGGGCCTGAACCAGCAGTGACACCGGCACCTGTCCCCAATAGCGCACCGGTGTCCCCGCCTGCTCAGGACACCAGCACCTGGACCCCAGCGACGAGAGGTGAGTATGTCATTTTTTTATTATTATTATTCGCAGCGCAGGGGCAAATGGGGGCACAATCTATGGAGCATCTTGTGCATAATACATGGGGCACAATCTATGGAGTATCTTGTGGGGCATAATACATGGGGCACTATCTATGGAGTATCTTGTGGGGCATATATATGGGGCAGCATATGGGGATAACTATGGGAGCATCTTGTGGGGCATAATATGGGGCACAATCTATGGAGCATCTTGTGGGTATAGGGGCATAATCTATGGGGCAGCATATGGAGAATAATATATGGAGCAGCATATGGGGTTCCTGATTCAATATGGTTATTAAAAAACATTTAACCTACTTTAATTTTACTTTTATTGGTATCTATTTTTATTTTTGAAATTTACCAGTAGCTGCCTCATTTTCCACCCTAGGCTTATACTCGAGTCGATAAGTTTTCCCAGTTTTTGTGTCAAAATTAGGGGGGTCGGCTTATACTCGGGTATATGCAGTAGTTTTAATACAAATTGAAAAGTCAGGATAAAGGGAAACTCTGCTGTTATTGTACAGAAATTTACACTTGGCCTCACTGCACATTTAATGTTGTCGATCATAAGAGGGAAGTTTGGCCAGAAAGACTGGACCTGGTCTTGTAGGGACCATATGAGACATTCAGCAGCACAGAAGGGAGAGAAGATCCATCCGATAAGATCTCAGGGATCTAGGAAGCCAACAGCATCATTACCCTCCGCTTTCTCTTACAGGCCCATCATAATATTTCCTTCAAGTGATTTTCTATCTTGTCAGCACATTCTACGTGCGCTGTCATTTGGCTTTATAGTTTACAGATCTGGGCAGGTAACGGTCAGCATCTTCTAATCCCAGGGGGTAGGTGGATCCTCCAGGGTGTAAGTTCTATAGAAAAGGGCTTTCAGCTCCCAAAGTCATTTGAACAGTTTTGGGTGGAGGAGAATGTTGTGGTCTAGAGGCAAAATGGTGATCATGGTAAATGGCCAGACTACACTGCGTGCAGAATTATTAGGCAAATGAGTATTTTGATCACATCATCCTTTTTATTCATGTTGTCACTCCAAGCTGTACAGGCTTGAAAGCCAACTGCCAATTATGTAAATCAGGTGATTTGCATCTCTGTAATGAGGAGGGGTGTGGTCTAATGACATCAACACCCTATATAAGGTGTGCTTAAATATTAGGCAACTTACTTTCCTTTGGCAAAATGGGTCAAAAGAGAGATTTGACGGACTCTGAAAAGTCAAAAATTGTGAGATGTCTTGCAGAGGGATGCAGCAGTCTTGAAATTGCCAAACTTTTGAAGCGTGATCACCGAACAATCAAGCGTTTCATGGCAAATAGTCAACAGGGTCGCAAGAAGCGTGTTGATAAAAAAAAGGCGCAAAATAACTGCCCATGAATTGAGGAAAATCAAGCGTGAAGCTGCCAAGATGCCATTTGCCACCAGTTTTGCCATATTTCCGAGCTGCAACGTTACTGGAGTATCAAAAAGCACAAGGTGTGCCATACTCAGGGACATGGCCAAGGTAAGGAAGGCCGAAAAAACGACCACCTTTGAACAAGAAACATAAGATAAAACGTCAAGACTGGGCCAAGAAATATGTTAAGACTGATTTTTCTAAGGTTTTATGGACTGATGAAATGAGAGTAACTCTTGATGGGCCAGATGGATGGGCCCGAGGATGGATCAGTAAAGGGCAGAGAGCTCCACTCCGACTCAGACGCCAGCAAGGTGGAGGTGGGGTACTGGTATGGGCTGGTATCATCAAAGATAAACTTGTGGGACCTTTTCGGGTTGAGGATGGAGTGAAGCTCAACTCCCAGACCTACTGCCACCTTCTTCAAGCAGTGGTACAGGAAGAAGTCGGTATCGTTCAAGAAAAACATGATTTTCATGCAGGACAATGCTCCATCACATGCATCCAAATACTCCACAGCGTGGCTGGCCAGTAAAGGTCTAAAAGAAGAAAAAAAAATTGACATGGCCCCCTTGTTCACCTGATCTGAACCCCATAGAGAACCTGTGGTCCCTCATAAAATGTGAGATCCACAGGGAGGGAAAACAGTCCACCTCTCGGAACAGTGTCTGGAGGCTGTGGTGGCTGCTGCACGCAATGTGGATCGTAAACAGATCAAGCAACTGACAGAATCTATGGATGGAGGTGTCTGAGTGTGATTGTAAAGGTGGCTATATTGGTCACTGATTTTTTATTTTTTGGTTTTGAATGTCAGAAATGTTTATTTCTAAATGTTGTGTTATATTGGTTTACCTGGTGAAAATAAACAAGTGAGATGGGTATATATTTGTTTTTTATTAAGTTGCCTAATAATTCTGCACAGTAATAGTTACCTGCACAAACAGATATTCTCCTAAGATAACCAAATCTAAAAAACCCTCCAACTTCCAAAAATATTAAGCTTTGATATTTATGAGTCTTTTGGGTTGATTGAGAACATAGTTATTGTTCAATAATAAAAAGAATCCTCTCAAATACAACTTGCCTAATAATTCTGCACCCAGTGTACACCACCGATAAAGCAGCCACAGCCGGTGACTGAGAAGAATCTGTGACTTCTCTGCATTTAGTGGTTACTACTCACCTGGGTAGTCATATGTGGGAATCTCCTCTTTACACCCATCATCACCCCTCACATATGTCTCTGTAGTATTAATATGGGTCAGATCTTCACCCTGAAATAAATATTATAAAAGTCACCAACAGATGGAGAAGTCCCATCTATGATCAGCTCTAATCCTGACATCTCCACCGTTCTCATTACACAAGTATAAAACATTTAATACTGGGGGATAAAACAAGACTGAGCACAAGACCTTCACAGCCGTCTACACATCATAGGGGAGATCTCCTGACACCTTCTCTCCATCTACCTGATATCCTGAGGAGCATTGGGATCTTCTTGGTTACAGTCCTGTGGAAGAAGACTGGGGACATCTCTCTGGTGTTGTCCTCTTACTGGATAGATCTGGAGGAAACACATACAGGGAGTGAATTCATTCTTTACATACAGATAATTATAGGCCGTGTGTATTTAGTCCTGTCTATTACCTGGTGATGTGAGGGGCTGGGGAACCTCCATTATGACGTTCTTGTACAGATCTCTGTGTCCTTCTAAATACTCCCACTCCTCCATGGAGAAATAGACGGTGACATCCTGACACCTTATAGGAACCTGACACATAAAATGATACCGTCATCTGTTATGTTACGGTAGCTGAGGAGTGCAGGTAAAAAAGGAAATACACCAGAGCAGTTGGAATCTATGAGATTGCAGTACCCTGACTAACCACCGCAACTAGAGGCAGCCGTGGAGCGTTCCTACGTTGGTCCTAGACGCCTCGTCACAGCCTGAGAAACTAACTACACCTAAAGATAGAAATAGGAAAGCTATCTGCCCCGGAGCAGAACCCCAAAGATAATAGAAAGCCCCCAAACATGTAATGGCGGTTAGACAAGAGGAAATACTGACACAGAAAGAAAATAGTATGAGCAAACGCTGGGGCCCAAACTATCTAAATAGAAAAGGACAGGAAGGGTACTTACTGCAATCTCAGAAAACCCTGAAAAAACACCAACTCTACTAATTTCAAAATCACCTGAGATCACACGACCTCCACCACCTAAATTAGTTCTCTGGTGTAAAAAAAATCAAAACAGCAGCCACTGAAAAAAAACTGGAAAAAGCAAAAGTACAAAACACAGTGGCTGGACTAAACTGAGAGGGCAAAAGCCCCCGGAGGGGACCCAGAAGGCCCCCACAGAAGTGCAGGACAAAATGCAAAAATATAGCAAAAACACAAAATAAGAAATTGTCTTATCTGATAGCAGGAGATGCAGACACGACACAGCAGGCTACAAGGGAAACTGGAAGAAGGATTCAGACCAGAACAATTGATCACCGGCAACCCTGATGGGAAAATGACTCCCTTATAAAAGACCAATCAGTAACACCTGATTCCCAGTCCTCACAATCCTCACTAGTACCGCTTGTAACCACCAGAGGGAGCCTCTGCTCAGAACTCATCTCAAACCCATTCACAACAGTACCCCCCCTTGAGGAGGGGTCACCGAACCCTCATTTGAGCAACCAGGTCGGTCAGGATGAGTTCTATGATACACACGGATAAGTCTCCTAGCATGGATGTCCGAAGCAAACACCCAAGAATTGTCTTCCTGACCATAACCTCTCCATTTAACCAAATACTGGAGTCTTCGTCTAGAAAAACGAGAATCCAATATTTTCTCAACCACATACTCCAGATTGCCCTCAACCAAAACACGGTCAGGAGGCACAGCAGCAGGAACCACTGGCTCAACAAACCTCTTCAACAAGGATTTGTGGAACACGTTATGGATCTTAAATGTCCCTGGAAGAAGCAAACGAAAAGAAACAGGATTAATAATCTCCATGATCTTATAAGGTCCAATGAACCTAGGCTTAAATTTAGGAGATGCTACTCTCATAGGAATATTCTTTGAGGACAACCAGACCAAGTCCCCCACTTTAAACCGAGGACCATCAGTCCTATGCCGGTTAGCAAACCGCTGGGCCCTCTCCTGAGAGAGGGACAACCTCTCCACTACCTGGTCCCAAATCTGCTGCATACGCTCAACAACAGAGTCAACACCTGGACAGACAGAAGCCTCCGTCTGTCCTGAAGAAAATCGAGGGTGAAACCCAGAATTACAGAAAAACGGAGACATCAAAGTGGCAGAGCTAGCCCTATTATTAAGAGCAAACTCAGCCAAAGGCAAAAAAAAGACCCAGTCATCCTGATCAGCAGACACAAAGCATCTTAGATAAGTCTCCAATGTCTGGTTTGTTCTCTCAGTTTGACCATTGGTCTGAGGATGAAATGCCGAGGAGAAAGACAATTGAACACCCAGTTTAGAACAAAAAGTCCTCCAAAATCTGGAAACAAACTGGACTCCTCTGTCAGACACAATGTTCTCAGGAATGCCGTGTAAACGAACCACGTGCTGAAGGAACAAACGGCACCAATTCAGAGGAGGAAGGCAACTTAGGTAATAGCACAAGATGTATCATTTTGGAAAACCTATCACAAATTACCCAGATGGTGGTCATTCTCTGAGAAACAGGAAGATCGGAAATGAAATCCATAGAGATATGGGTCCATGGTCTCTTGGGCACAGGCAATGGCATCAACAAACCACTAGAGCGAGAGCAAGGCTTGGAGCGAGAGCAAGTCCCGCAGGACTGCACAAATTCCCTGACATCGCGAGACAAGGTAGGCCACCAAAAGGACCGACTAACCAAGTCTCTGGTACCAAAAATTCCGGGATGCCCAGCCAATGCGGAACAATGAATCTCAGACATCACACTCTTTTTCCATTGGTCCGGGACAAACAATTTTCCAACAGGGCAGCGCTCGGGCCTATCCTCCTGACACCCCTCCAGAGCAAGTCTCAAATTGGGCGAGATGGCGGAAAGAACTACACCTCCTTCAAAATAACAGAGGGATCAGATAGCTCAGGAGAGTCCGCAAGGAAACTCCTCGAGAGGGCATCCGCCTTAACATTCTTAGTGCCAGGAAGAAAGGAAACCACAAAATTAAAACGTGTGAAAAACAAGGCCCACCTGGCCTGTGTAGGATTGAGTCGCTTGGCAGATTCCAGATAGACCAGATTGTTATGGTCCGTAAGGACCACCACCTGATGTTTGGCTCCCTCCAGCCAATGTCTCCACTCTTCAAAAGCCCACTTCATGGCCAATAACTCCCGATTACCCACGTCATAATTACGTTCAGTAGGAGAAAATTTTTGAGAGAAAAAGGCACAAGGGTTACTTTTAGAGGTCTCTGGATCTTTTGGGACAAAACGGCACCTGCCCCAATTTCAGAGGCATCAACCTCCACCTGAAATGGCAGAGAAACATCAGGCTGCCGTAGAACAGGAGCAGAAGTGAATCTCTGCTTAAGTTCCTGAAACGCAGAGACTGCCTCAGGAGGCCAATTCACCACATCAGAACCCTTTCTGGTCAAATCAGTTAATGGTTTAACAATAACCGAGAAATTACCAATAAATTTATGATAAAAATTGGCAAAACCCAAAATCTCTGAAGAGCCTTTAATGAAGTAGGTTGGACCCAATCACAGATGGCCTGAACCTTGACCGGGTCCATTTCAATAACAGATGGGGACAAAATGAATCCCAGAAATGAGATCTTCTGTACGCCAAAAAGACACTTTGATCCCTTCACATACAGAGCATTCTCTCTCAAAATCTGGAATACAGTTCGAACATGTGTAGCGCCCGCGTCCCTGCCTGCTGCCAGACAGGGACGTCGCTCTCCTCACCTGCGCTCAGCGTCCTCAGTGCTCCCAGCCTCCTCTGCGCCTATGGCGTCCTCCTTCCGCCCTGCTGGTCCCGCGGCTCCTTCCCTGCTACTGGCCTTAGGGCGCGCGCCCGCACCCTCCCCGCTCTTAAAGGAGCCGCGCGCATTTTCCAAATCAGTCTCCAGCCAATGCTGGAGGACTCCACCCTATATTAAGGGCTTCCTCCTTAATGTAGGTGCCCGAGCAATGTTGTTCCTGTGCAGTCTAACTCTGTTTCAGCCATCAGCTCCTGATTCCAGTTACCTGCCTGTTACCTGTCGGTTTGCCTGTCTGCCATCCGTCTGCAGTTCCATCCAGAGGTTCGGACGTCATCTGCAGAGATCCCCGGCTCTTGCCTGCTCACCTAGGAGCGATCATCTGCCATCCGACTGCAGCTCCATCCGGAAGTTCGGACATCATCTGCGGAGATCCCTGGCTCTTGCCTGCTCACCTGGGAGCGATCATCTGCCATCCGACTGCAGCTCCATCCGGAAGTTCGGACATCATCTGCAGAGATCCACGGCTCTTGCCTGCTCACCTGGGAGCGATCATCTGCCATCCGACTGCAGCCTACCTGGAGGCTCCACCATATCAGGTCGTATATGCCTGCCCTGTTCTAGAGACTGCCTGGTCACTTGCCGTGACAACCTGCCTGTCCAGAGACTGCCTGGTCACTTGCCGTGACAACCTGCCTGTCCCAGAGACTGCCTTGGTCACTTGCCGTGACAACCTGCCTGTCCAGAGACTGCCTTGGTCACTTGCTGTGACAACCTGCCTGTCCAGATACTGCCTGGTCACTTGCCGTGACAACCTGCCTGTCCCAGAGACTGCCTTGGTCACTTGCCGTGACAACCTGCCTGTCCCAGAGACTGCCTTGGTCACTTGCTGTGACAACCTGCCTGTCCCAGATACTGCCTGGTCACTTGTCGTGACAGCCTGCCTGTCCAGAGACTGCCTCGGTTACTTACCGTTACAACCTGCCTGCCCAGAGACTTCCTTGGTCACTTGCTGTGACAAACCTGCCTGTCCAGAGACTACCTATATCCCCTGCCGTGATTCCCTGCCCTTTTCCCGGGTGCCACCCGCTCTCTTACAAGTAAACTCTCTTGTATAATAAAGCTTTGTGGTTCCACCAACCTGACCTGTCTCGTCAGTAGTTCCACCCACCAGACCCGTTACAGTTTGCTCGGGCCATGGAACCCGGTGGCACCCAAACCCCTTCACTCCCGGAACTGTGTCATGAGCTGTCTCGCCAGAGGTCTCAACAGGAGGCCATCCTGGGTCACCTGCGGAACGTCAATTCCCGTCTGGACACTCTGAATTCATCACCAGCAACCATCGCTGGAGCCATGACTCATAATCCGTCAGTCCCGCTGATTCCCAATTCCGTGGTTTCCATTCCCGGACCCCGACTGTCAGCTCCTCCTAGGTTTGGAGGCGATCCTGCTCTGGCTCGGGGTTTCATTAATCTGTGCACCCTGCATTTTGAACTCCTGGCACACCAGTTTAACTCTGACCGGGCCAAAATTGCCTTCATCATGTCCCATCTTACCGGAGAGGCCCTGGCCTGGCTTAATCCTCTCTGGGAGAGAGAGGATCCTCTGGTATCTGACCTGCCTGCTTTTCTCTCGGCCTTCCGGAAGGTATTCGACGAACCTGGACGGAAGACTTCCTCTGCATCATCTCTGCTGCGTCTCCGTCAGGAGAGCCTCACCGTTGGTCAATATGCCATACGGTTCCGGACTTTAGCCTCAGAACTAACTTGGGACAATGAAGCTCTAATTTCGGTCTTCTGGGAGGGTCTGTCCGGCCGTATTAAAGACGAACTTGCCGGTCGGGACGTTCCAACCTCTCTAGATGATTTAATAAATCTTGCCAATCGAATTGATCATTCCAGGAACGAGCCAAAGAGATCACCCGTAAAAAACAATTTTCCCCTCTTGCACCCTCGTGTCAGAGATCTATAACCTCTTCCGTTTCTCCTCAGGTGCACACTGCTGAGCCTATGCAGGTCGACCAGACCAAGATGGTCAAAGCCCGTCAGGACTCACGCCGTGCCGAGAAAAGTTGCTTCTACTGCGGCAGTAAGGAGCACTGGATCCAAACCTGTCCGGAGAAGTCGGGAAACGCCTGTGTCTAGGTTCGCTGGGAGAGGTCAATCTAGACAAAAATAAATCCTCTTCATCCCTGCTGCTGTCGGTTTCAATCCTGCTCGGTAAGAACCGCCACTTCGAAATGGCCCAACTTGATTCTGGAGCAGCTGGGAATCTCGTGTCACAGGCTCTAGTAGAGAAGTATCACATTCCCACCAAACCTCTTGTTGAACCGGTATCTGTTGCTGCTGTGGATGGGGGCCTCCTACCTCGTCCCATACGACTTATCACCGAAGTCATAACCCTGCAGGTGGGAATGTTGCATTCTGAGAGCATCTCGTTTCATGTTTTACCTGGACTCTCTCATGCTTTCTTACTAGGTCTGCCTTGGCTCAAAAAACATGCACCTGTGCTCGACTGGCAGAATGGAGAGGTTCTTCGCTGGGGACAGGACTGTCATAAAACGTGTCTGGTGCCTGTTCATCCTGTCTATTCTTCTCCTACACCTGCTAATCTACCTGGACTCCCGATTCCATATTGGTCATTTGCTGATGTCTTCAATAAAAAGGAAGCAGAGACATTACCCCCGCATAGACCATATGATTGCCCGATTGATCTGTTGCCCGGTACTACGCCTCCCCGTGGGCGTATTTACCCGTTGTTGCTGCTGAGACCAGGTCGATGTCTGAATATATCGAGGAGAACTTAGCAAAGGGATTCATCCGGAAATCTACCTCCCCAGCGGGAGCAGGTTTCTTCTTCGTTAAAAAGAAAGACGGATCTCTCCGTCCCTGTATTGACTACAGAGGCCTAAATTCGATCACGGTGAAGAATAAGTACCCTCTTCCGCTCATTCCAGAACTGTTTGATCGTCTTAGAGGGGCTAGAGTCTTCACCAAACTAGATCTTCGTGGAGCATACAACCTGGTTCGTATCCGTCGAGGAGATGAATGGAAGACGGCATTCAACACCCGGGACGGCCACTACGAGTACTTGGTGATGCCCTTTGGTCTCTGTAATGCTCCAGCAGTCTTTCAGGAGTTGGTCAATGACATCTTCCGGGACCTCCTCTACTCCTGCATTGTGGTGTACCTTGACGACATCTTGGTCTTCTCTCCGGATCTTCAGTCTCACCGGAGGGATGTTCGTCAGGTTCTGCTCAGGCTCAGGCAGAATCACCTCTTCGCCAAATATGAGAAGTGCCTCTTTGAGCAGACATCGCTTCCGTTTCTGGGTTACATTATCTCTCAAACAGGTCTACGAATGGATCCGGAGAAACTGTCTGCCATCGAGAAGTGGCCCCGACCGGAGGGGTTGAAGGCCATTCAGCGGTTCCTGGGATTTGCCAACTATTACCGTCTCTTCATACCGCACTTCTCTTCCAGGACTGCTCCAATCTCAGCGCTCACTCGCAAGGATGCTAACCCCAAACAGTGGACGACCGAAGCAGAGGAGGCCTTCCTTTCTCTGAAACAGGCCTTCTCTTCCGCTCCAGTGCTGCATCGCCCGGATGGCAACAAGCAGTTCTTCCTGGAGGTGGACGCTTCCTCTGCTGGAGCCGGAGCGGTTCTTACCCAAAAATCGCCATCCGGGAGGATGGTATCCTGCGGTTTCTTCTCCAAACTCTTCTCCTCCTCCGAGCGCAACTACTCCATAGGAGATCGAGAGTTATTGGCCATTAAGTTGGCATTGGAGGAGTGGCGTTACCTACTCGAAGGGGCTCTTCATCCGGTAATCATCTACACGGACCACAAAAATCTGGCATACCTCCAGCAGGCACAGAGACTTAATCCTCGCCAAGCCCGTGGTCCTTGTTTTTTGCCCGCTTCGATTTTCTTTTGCATTTTCGCCCAGCTGACAAAAATGTCAAGGCGGATGCCTTGTCTCGGTCTTTCCTGGTGTCGGATCTCGAAGATGAGCCTAAACATATCATCGATCCCGCCAGAGTGATGCAGGTGGCTCCCGTGAGTCTAAATCGTCTCCCTCCTGGTAAGACGTTCGTATCAGAAACCGATCGGAAGAGAATCCTACATTGGGGTCACTCTCTAAACTCGCTGGCCACGCTGGTCAAAAAAAGACCCTCCAACTCATTACCCGGCATTATTGGTGGCCTACCCTGCACAAAGACGTAATAGACTTTGTTTCTGCCTGTGTTTCCTGTGCCCGCAACAAAGTTCCGAGACACCTGCCCACCGGCCGTCTTCTTCCGCTTCCTGTACCCGCTGCCCCCTGGCAGCATATAGCCATGGACTTCATTACTGATCTTCCCGTCTCTGCTGGTTGTACAGTCATTTGGGTGGTCACTGACCGCTTTTCCAAGATGGCTCACTTCATTCCTCTGCCAGGTCTTCCGTCTGCACCCGAGTTGGCTAAAGACTTTATCCGCCACATCTTCCGTCTTCATGGTCTGCCTCGTCACATTGTGTCGGATCGTGGGGTTCAGTTCACCTCACGTTTCTGGAGAGCCACTTGTAAGTTGCTAGACGTCACCCTGGATTTTTCCTCCGCTTACCACCCACAGTCCAATGGACAAGTTGAACGAATAAATCAGAATTTGACCAGTTATCTTCGACACTTCGTTAATGCCCACCATTCTGACTGGGTGGAGCTCCTGCCTTGGGCCGAATTCTCCTACAATAATCATGAGAGCGAATCTTCCACCAAGTCTCCGTTTTTTGTAGTCTTCGGTCAGCACCCTCGGATCCCTGTCCCTGTTTCCATCTCTGTGGACAATCCAGCTGCGGAATCTCTGGTTAGAGAATTCTCCTCCATCTGGGAGAGTACCCGGTCCGCACTCATTCAGACATCCGAGCGCATGAAAAGACATGCTGACAAAAAACGTCTGGATCCTCCTCAATTCCGTCCTGGGGACAAAGTCTGGCTGTCGTCCAAATATGTTCGACTCAAAATTCCGTCCTACAAGTAAGGTCCTCGGTTCATCGGTCCTTTTGAGATCATCAGTCAGATCAATCCGGTGTCCTATAAATTGAAACTCCCGGCCAATTTGAGAATTCCTAATTCTTTTCATGTATCTCTCCTCAAACCTGTGGTTCTTAACTCTTTTTTTAAGTCTACAGGTACACCTCCTGCTCCAGTGTTGCTGATGATGAATTTGAGGTAGAGAACATTCTGGCCACAAAAAGGGTAGGAAGAAAGACTTATTTTTTGGTGGATTGGAAGGGGTTTGGTCCTGAGGAGAGAACCTGGGAGCCTCAGGAGAACATCCATGCCCTCTTATCCTAGCTAAATTTCTTTCTGGCCTAAAGAAGGGGGGGCCTAGAGGGGGGGGTACTGTAGCGCCCGCGTCCCTGCCTGCTGCCAGACAGGGACGTCGCTCTCCTCACCTGCGCTCAGCGTCCTCAGTGCTCCCAGCCTCCTCTGCGCCTATGGCGTCCTCCTTCCGCCCTGCTGGTCCCGCGCGCTCCTTCCCTGCTACTGGCCTTAGGGCGCGCGCCCGCACCCTCCCCCGCTCTTAAAGGAGCCGCGCGCATTTTCCAAATCAGTCTCCAGCCAATGCTGGAGGACTCCACCCTATATTAAGGGCTTCCTCCTTAATGTAGGTGCCCGAGCAATGTTGTTCCTGTGCAGTCTAACTCTGTTTCAGCCATCAGCTCCTGATTCCAGTTACCTGCCTGTTACCTGTCGGTTTGCCTGTCTGCCATCCGTCTGCAGTTTCCATCCAGAGGTTCGGACGTCATCTGCAGAGATCCCCGGCTCTTGCCTGCTCACCTAGGAGCGATCATCTGCCATCCGACTGCAGCTCCATCCGGAAGTTCGGACATCATCTGCGGAGATCCCTGGCTCTTGCCTGCTCACCTGGGAGCAATCATCTGCCATCCGACTGCAGCTCCATCCGGAAGTTCGGACATCATCTGCAGAGATCCACGGCTCTTGCCTGCTCACCTGGGAGCAATCACTGCCATCCGACTGCAGCTCATCCGGAAGTTCGACATCATCTGCAGAGATCCAGTCTTTCCCACTGGAGCATATCTGCCATCCGACTGAGCCTACCTGGAGGCTCCACCATATCAGGTCGTATATGCCTGCCCTGTTCTAGAGACTGCCTGGTCACTTGCCGTGACAACCTGCCTGTCCAGAGACTGCCTGGTCACTTGCCGTGACAACCTGCCTGTCCCAGAGACTGCCTTGGTCACTTGCCGTGACAACCTGCCTGTCCAGAGACTGCCTTGGTCACTTGCTGTGACAACCTGCCTGTCCAGATACTGCCTGGTCACTTGCCGTGACAACCTGCCTGTCCCAGAGACTGCCTTGGTCACTTGCCGTGACAACCTGCCTGTCCCAGAGACTGCCTTGGTCACTTGCTGTGACAACCTGCCTGTCCCAGATACTGCCTGGTCACTTGTCGTGACAGCCTGCCTGTCCAGAGACTGCCTTGGTTACTTACCGTTACAACCTGCCTGCCCAGAGACTTCCTTGGTCACTTGCTGTGACAAACCTGCCTGTCCAGAGACTACCTATATCCCCTGCCGTGATTCCCTGCCCTTTTCCCGGGTGCCACCCGCTCTCTTACAAGTAAACTCTCTTGTATAATAAAGCTTTGTGGTTCCACCAACCTGACCTGTCTCGTCAGTAGTTCCACCCACCAGACCCGTTACAACATGTTTCACATGAGAGTCCCAGTCATTAGAAAAAATCAAGATATCATCCAAATAAACAATCAGAAACTTGTCCACAAAATCCCTGAAAATGTCATTCATGAAGGACTGGAAGACGGAAGGAGCATTAGTGAGCCCAAAGGGCATCACAAGGTACTCAAAATGCCCTTCAGGGGTGTTAAATGCCGTCTTCCATTCATCCCCGTGCTTAATGCGAATAAGGTTATATGCCCCCCTGAGGTCAAGCTTGGTAAACCAAGTAGCGTTTTTCACCCTGGAAAACAGGTCAGAAATCAAGGGTAACGGGTATTGATATTTCACAGTAATATTGTTCAAGAGACGATAATCAATACACGGCCTTAATGAACCATCTTTTTTGGCCACAAAGAAAAAACCGGCACCTAAGGGTGAAGAGGATGGTCTGATATGACCCTTCTCCAATGATTCCTTGATATAAGACCGCATAGCGTCATGTTCAGGTACAGACAAGTTAAAAAGGCGACCTTTAGGGAATTTACTACCTGGCACTAATTCAATAGCGCAGTCATAGCTCCTATGGGGAGGTAAGGATGCAGATTTACTTTCGCTAAACACATCAGAAAAATCAAACAAAAAGTCAGGAACATCCTCAGCCTGGGGGGAGGCAGAAAAAACAGGAGTGTTGGTATTAACACATTGGCAGCCCCAACTGGTTACAGACACAGATTTCCAATCCAAAACAGGATTATGAGACTGTAACCAAGGGAAACCCAGCACTATAATGTCATGCAGATTATATAGAACCAAAAATTTGCAGCACTCCTGGTGATCAGGTTCAACCCTCATTATCACCTGAGTAGAAAACTGGGGTTTATTCTCAGCCAAAGGGGTAGAATCGATCCCCAGTAAAGGAATAGACTTCTGTAGGGGTATCAAGGGAAACCCACAACGTTTAGCAAGATCATAATCCATCAGGTTAATAGCTGCTCCAGAATCAACGAAAGCCTGAGCAGAAAATGAGGACAGAGAGCATATCAGAGTGACAGTTAATAAAAACTTAGTCTGAACACTACCCAAGACAACTGAGCGTGCAAAATGTCTTCCCCGCTTAGGGCAGACTGAAATAGCATGAGAGGCATCACCACAGTAGAAACATAACCCATTGCGCTTTCGAAAATCATGACGCTGTGCCCCAGACACCACTCCATCACACTGCATGGGCTCAGCAGCTGGGTCACAAGGCAACACCACTCCACGCATACTTCTCCGCTCACGCAAACGTCTGTCAATTTGAATCGCTAATGACATAGAATCATTGAGACCAGAGGGGACAGGGAATCCCACCATAACATCCTTTACATTATCCGACAGACCCTTCCGGAAAAGGGCCGCCAAAGCGTCGTCATTCCACTTGGTCAGGACTGCCCACCTACGGAATCTCTGACAGTATAACTCAGCGTCATCAAGCCCCTGATTTAATGCCAACAAGGCTTTTTCAGCTTGATCAGTGACATTAGGCTCATCGTACAATAACCCCAGAGCCTGAAAAAATGCATCAACATCACTCAAAACAGGATCCCCAGGTGTCAGGGAAAAAGCCCAATCCTGAGGATCGCCACGCAGGAGAGAGATGATAATTTGAACCTGCTGCGCTGCGTTCCCTGAGGACTTAGATTTTAAGGCAAGAAACAATTTACAATTATTTTTGAAATTCTGAAACTTAGCTCGATCCCCTAAAAACAAATCTGGCATGGGGATCCTAGGTTCCACAACAGGCAACCCAGCAAGATATGCAGCAATACTCCGCACCTCAGTGGCAAGCTGATCCACACGGCCAGACAACTGTGCAAACTCCATTGGGAGAAAAGATCCTCCCCAGCACCCAGAGATACAGAGGGAAAAAAAAACAACAAACAGAAAAATATCTCTGACAACTTTTCTTCCTTCAGAATATTTTTTCCCTTCTGTGAGTACCATACAATTATTATGGCCGGTGATACTGTTATGTTACGGTAGCTGAGGAGTGCAGGTAAAAAAGGAAATACACCAGAGCAGTTGGAATCTATGAGATTGCAGTACCCTGACTAACCACCGCAACTAGAGGCAGCCGTGGAGCGTTCCTACGTTGGTCCTAGACGCCTCGTCACAGCCTGAGAAACTAACTACACCTAAAGATAGAAATAGGAAAGCTATCTGCCCCGGAGCAGAACCCCAAAGACAATAGAAAGCCCCCAAACATGTAATGGCAGTTAGACAAGAGGAAATACTGACACAGAAAGAAAATAGTATGAGCAAACGCTGGGGCCCAAACTATCTAAATAGAAAAGGACAGGAAGGGTACTTACTGCAATCTCAGAAAACCCTGAAAAAACACCAACTCTACTAATTTCAAAATCACCTGAGATCACACGACCTCTACCACCTAAATTAGTTCTCTGGTGTAAAAAAAATCAAAACAGCAGCCACTGAAAAAAAACTGGAAAAAGCAAAAGTACAAAACACAGTGGCTGAACTAAACTGAGAGGGCAAAAGCCCCCGGAGGGGACCCTGAAGGCCCCCACAGAAGTGCAGGACAAAATGCAAAAATATAGCAAAAACACAAAATAAGAAATTGTCTTATCTGATAGCAGGAGAAGCAGACACGACACAGCAGGCTACAAGGGAAACTGGAAAGAAGGATTCAGACCAGAACAATTGATCACCGGCAACCCTGATGGGAAAATGACTCCCTTATAAAAGACCAATCAGTAACACCTGATTCCCAGTCCTCACAATCCTCACTAGTACCGCTTGTAACCACCAGAGGGAGCCTCTGCTCAGAACTCATCTCAAACCCATTCACAACAGTCATCCCCTGATCTCTTCATAGTGTTACTGTATAATGTCCCAGCATTCCCAGCACTGTCACCTCTCCAGTCAGCAGCTCAATCATCTTGTAGGTAAGTTCTAGGACCTTCTGGTCATTGATGTCCTCATGGATCAGGGGGTGAGATGGAGGCCCCGTGATTGGGCTCAGGGGTCTTCCCCATCCCTCAGACACAGGGTCCTGACAGCGATCACTAGAGGTCTTCACCACTGTGTAATCCTGGTAATGGAGAGACACATTAATAAATCTCACTACAGACATTTCCAGAGTCCTCACCTCTCCAGTTCAGTCCGTTATTCCCATAGATAAGAATGATGTAATGTGACATCATCAGAATCTCTCACCTCTCCAGTGAGACGGAAGAGGATCTCTAGGGTGAGGTGTAATATCCTCTCCGCCATCTTGTCTCTGTCCATATCCATCTTTGATGGGTAAATCAGGAAAATTCTCTTCTATAGAAGATCTTCACTGAGAGGATCCGATATTGTAGAGACCTGAATGAGAAGAAGATGAGGCGATGTAACATCATAAGAATCCTGTAATAATACAATTACTGGAGATAATAAGGGAAAGATACGAGGAGATTTATTATTTTACAGGATTTAGTTTTCTTCTTTACATCTACTAATAAAATCCTATATATTTAGGCCACAGACAACAAGCAGTTTCTTCCTCGGAGTCGGCAGCTGAATACGTTCCTCATAGACTCATCTTCCATAAGGCTAATTCTCCTCTCATTACCGACCCTGGAATCGGCATTAGTAATACTACAGGAGATATTCATTACACGTGACATGAGGAATAACTACTTCATGATGAGGACGACATCTTCATCTTCTACTGCGGCTCTAGAGACATATTTGTCAGAGTTGGTCCCTGACTCCATCACCGCCGGCGTCTATATGAATGTTTCCCGTCTTCCCCGCACTGTAATCTTCCATCACGTTGAGATCTCAGCTCTGATTCACACACAGAAGTTTGAGGCTTTTGTGTAAGAACAGACAGGAGATCTATGATGATGATGTCTCCATGTACAGTGGTTTCCCTCTGGATAAGAAGCTTTTTTTGGCGCTTTCCCCCAATTAGAAGGGACACCTGTGGATATCGGGGTCTTCACCTGCTGCAGTCCTGGGGGGATTTACTGGGTAAAGTGGAGGTTGGAGAAACGTCCCCATCAATTCTCCTCAGACTGAAGGAACATCGCTCCTCTATTCAGCTCTATGGATCCAGGATGAAGAAGAGAATGAAGAGCAGGTGAGACCCCGCGGCCGGACTGTTCTACAGCTGCTCTGTGCACAGGACCTGTGATGAGGTCACAGGGGGAGGAGTCAGGGGTCACATGATCAGGGCCTCAGTGTGTGCAGGACTCTGCTGTGCTAGTTGTCATGGTGCTGGACAGAGTGTATCTAGGCTTTCTAGCACCCGGGGCAAGAATTCGGTTCGGCGCCCCCCCCCGCTCACATGCGATTTGCACACTTAGAGAGAAGCAGGAGGAGAAGCTCGTTGTCACAGGACCATAAGTATGAAAGTCGCATATGTGTGAAGTGTCCATGTGACGACTGCTGGAACCTGCAGAGCTGAATCCTGACATTGCAGCTTCTGAATTCCTCACAAAATGCACTGCACACTGTTAAGATTCTCCCTTACCGGTGGACGTCATGTCAGCACAAGAATGGATTTATATACTTCTGGTCACATTCCCACTAGACGTGCTCGGCCTTGCTCCGTTCCTTTTCATTGAGTGAGGCCACACACGTCTAGTGAGCATGTGACCGCATGTATGTAAATCACCGGCACGAGAGAATCCTGACAGCGTGCATTGCGCACTGTGAGAATTCAGAAGTCTGCAGTCACATGGAATGTCTGCAGACTCAGCACAGACCTGGAGAACCGCCCTAATGAAAGCCCCCCCCTTTTTGAAATATAAGGGGGGTCACATGAGAACACAGCCCCATAATAAGATGTGTGGTACAAGGTTTATTATTTAGTTTGAATTTGGAAGATAAAGAGTTAACGGTGTTTAGTAAGCTGTGCGATGCACGAGCATGTTAAAACTGGTTTGAGCTTTCTGGTTTCCCGCTCTTTTCTTTGAATTGTGATTGGGTAGCGGTGAAAAGTGCGGGAAGAAAAAGTGTATATAAGATCAGCTGTTCTGTCAGCTGTGAGCAGTCGTCACAAGACAGAAGATCATCTGACCAGCTGATGGATTCGCTACTGGAGCAGCTGATACGAGGTCTGAGGAGGAGGGCGGCATCGAGTGGTTACAGAGCTGCTTGGCTATGAAACCTGCTATAAAACCTACCTCTGCCCCTGAGGTTTCAGCAGCTTCTGCACCGCTATCTACCACATTCTCCTTCACTGACTCCGGCAGTTGTTCCCCGTCAAGACCAAGCAGGAGCCTCAAGAGGAATCGACGTGCCAAGATTATTTTTTCTCCTGCGCGCTCATCTGTAAGAATGACGGAGGGTGAGCGGGTCGTGCGCAGCAAGAGGCAGCCATCTCTTCAGAGGAAGTCTCGCAGTCCATCGCGGGATTTCCACCGGAATCAGGATGTAATCCAGCCGTCGTCATCTAACGCTGCCGGCGGCTTTGCAGCGTCACCCCGAAGTCCAGGTATGAGCGGTTCAGCACGGGAGAAGGAGCTTCGTGATTCATCTAGCCGCCGCAGCCATAAAAGCGCGGAGGTGGCCCAGGGACAGGATTTTCATTGAGGATCAGCATCTTCAGTAATCCGAGCTGATGCAGCTGCGATCGCTTGGAGAAGAGCAGGCCGGCTATCAGACAGGGAAGAAGATCTCATTTCTTCAGCACAAATGCACTCGCCCATGATGGTGGGCTCGAGTGAAGACAGTCCAGCGAACCAGGAGGTGACAGCGCAACAGAGGGGTGAGATTCTAAATGTGCCCTTGTCTGTTCCCTCTTTAGATCTAAAAAGCTTAATAAGGGAGACTTTGAGTGAGTATTTGGGCAATGTTAGTTCATCTGTATTGCCCAGAGTAGCTAGTTCTACTACCACTACTGGCAGCGGTGATTGTATTTTGAAGCCAGGGCTGCCAGAGATTCATTTAAAAGAGTCGCTTACATGCGATTTATCTCCCTTAGGATTTCATTTGAGTTCTGCGGTAAAAGAGCAGATATGGAACAGGGACTATGTGGATTTATTTTCCCTATTACCATCTGCTAAAGAACAGCATAATAGTTATGACAGAAAGGATGAAGCAGATGACAAAAAGAAGCACAACGTTATTAAATCATTTAATAATTGATTCAAGCTTTCGCTATCTATGCTGCTGTTCTGGGCGAGAAATATCCCAACCTTTGTTCGGGTCTTTTTCAACATTTGGATACTATCTTAGAAGCATATAGGAATTTTGGTGGTATGGCATGGTTGTATTATGACGAGGCATTTAGACAAAAAGTAGCTATGTACCAAATTTGGCCTGGGGAACTAAGGATGTGGGTTTATGGATAAATTTAATGTTACCTCAAAAATTTCCAGTTAACAGACAGGGTGTGAACGCTTCTGTCAAAAAAGGAGTTTGTTTTGCTTTCAACGAAACAGTTTGCAAATGGTCTCATAATTGCCGCTTTCGGCATGAATGCTCATTTTGTGGAGGCGTTCACCCCATGTCAAAATGTTTTAAGAAGCAGATACAAAATGGACAAGGTTTTACTAAGGAGTCTTTTTCTAAAGGCACAGACCCCAGTGAATTTGGAAAGAATGGTCCCATGGTTAAAAATTTATCCAGATCAGGAGAGCAGGTTTCTTCTTTATGAAGGTTTTTTAAAAGGATTTTTTGTCCCCCCCCTTTTCGGGTGTGGGATGTACCCCAGTGAATAATCTTTCATCTGCGCTTAAATTTCCCCACATTGTTAAAGAAAAATCCAAAAAGAATTGGAATCAGGACGGGTCTCTGGTCCGTTTGATTCTCCTCCTTTCGTTAATTTTAGGATTTCGCCTTTGGGAATTGTGCCTAAAAAAGAGCAAGGCTCTTTTAGAATGATCCACCATTTGTCTTATCATTTTGGTAGTTCATTGAATGATGAAGTGGACGATAATGCATGCTTGGTTAAGTATGCGTCATTTGATGGGCGATAGAATTATTACAAAAATATGGCCGTAATTCCCTCATGGCTAAGTCTGACATTAAATCAGGCTTCAGGCTTTTGCCAGTTAATCCAGACGGTTTTAATTCTTCAGGTTTTGCTTTCAATAATCAGTTCTTTTTCGACAGATGCCTCCTGATGGGTTTTGCGTTATCCTGCTTTTATTTAGAGACTTTTTCTTCTTTTCTACACTGGGTTGTTCAATATTGTCTGTGGATGGTGGAGTGTTGCATTATTTAGATGATTTTTTTGTTTATCAGCCCTAGCAATACAGAAATTTGTTTTGTATTGTTGGATACATTTATTGGAGTGTGTAATAATTTCGGTGTCCCTATAGCTGAGGAAAAGACTGTTTCTCCCTGTACGTCTCTTGAATTTTTAGGTATTTTAATCAATTCTGAAGACATGACTTGTTCTCTTCCTGCTGATAAAATTTCTAAGCTTCGTTCTATTATCAATTGTTTTTTGAAGAAAGAGAAGGTCACTTTGAAAGAATTCATCAAGAAAGGCACATCCAGCCCATGAATGGCAGCGCTTCCCAGGACTCACATCCAAAGATGATATTTCATATTTTTTTATTTAATAAGTTAAAATGGAGGAGATACAACGCGTTAAATAAAAAAATATGAAATATCATCTTTGGATGTGAGTCCTGGGAAGCGCTGCCATTCATGGGCTGGATGTGCCTTTCTTATTTACTCATCCTGTGTGAGCCTGAATCTGGCTCTTTCACTTGGATCCACCCGAGGCAAGCTGCAAGCCCTGTCTATTGAAAAGTATCCCAGAAGGATTTTTGGGGATACATAATCTAAAGCCATATTAGTCTTCTATCAGGTGAGTGCATAAAATTGTGCACACTCTAAAGACTATAATATTGTTTTTACGCACTTAGGGCGCCGCGATTTGTCTATTCTTCTCTCCCAAACAGGGTTTTTTTTTGTACTTTGAAAGAATTGTAATCTTTATTAGGATTGCTGAATTTCGCCCTGAAGATCATTCCTATGGGTCATGTTTTTTGCAGACGGTTGTATGAAGCTACCTCGGGCCAGTCTTCACCTCATTCCCATGTAAGGCTGAACAAGGATACTAAAGACGATCTGAGGGTTTGGTTGAATTTTTTATCTAATTTCAATGGTAAAACTGTTTGGCAGAGCCCATTTGTTGTCGCAGACAATTTGCCAATGTCAGTTTTTACCGATGAGCATGAGGGCCTAGGTATTTCTTTTGCTTCTCACTGGGCTTCAGAGAGGTGGCCTGAAGAGTGGGTTAGCAACAGAATCAATAAAAATCCCGTTGTATTAGATGTATTTGCATTATTTGGGCCCACTCCTTAAGGGTATGCCACACTAAGCGAGATCGCTAACGAGATCGCTACTGCGTCACCATTTATGAAGCAGTAGCGATCTCGTTAGCGACTTAGCTGTTAAAGATTCCAAACACAACTCATCAGCGATCTGTGATTCCAAACACAACTCATCAGCGATCTGTATAACGACCTCTGCGGTCGTTGGGAAAACCTAGTCCCACCTGCAACGCTGGTGAAGTCGTTCATAAAGGGTGTCACACTCAGTGATTCAGGCTCACCAGCGGGACACCAACGACCAAAAAATGGCTCAGAACGTTCATAAGCGATCAGCGACATCTCAGCAGGGGCCACATCGCTGATACATGTCACACTCAGCGATTCAGGCTCACCAGCGGGACACCAACGACCAAAAAACAGCTCAGAACGTTCATAAGCGATCAGCGACATCTCAGCAGGAGCCACATCGCTGCTACATGTCACACACAGTTAAGTCGCTAACGAGATCACTACTGTGTCATAAATGGTGACGCAATTGTGATCTTGTTAGCGATCTCGTTTGTGATCTCGCTTAGTGTGGCATACCCTTTAAGGACAAGCGAATCCTCGTTCGCTCTCAGAATCAAGGTTTTGTTTTCTTTCTTATCTTCTAAAAACAAGTGGGCCGCTCAGATTATTAGACATTTGATCCTTTCGTGTCTTGAGTTGAATATTTGGTTAAAGGCCTCTTTTTGTCCCGATGCTGCAATTGTAATGCCAAGTTTGTTTGTTACCGTCAGTGGTCAGAGTTCCGGAAGCGTGTTCCAGAAGCAGACAGCGAAGGAGCTATATGCCCGCGATGGTTATGGAGCATAATACCGGTGTAATTCCATACTTTATTGAGCGATCGCTGGCTAACAAAACTTGGACCGATTACTCGGTCGCTTGGTTTTCATGGGTAAAATTTTGTGTACAATTTAATTATTCCCAGAATGAAGTTCATCCTGAATCTGCGTTAAAATTCGCTGAGCATTTGTTTTAAATGGCTTCTCTTACTCAGCGATAGCTACGAATTTGGCTGAAGTTTCTTTTTTTCTAAAATTTCAAGGAAAATGCCATTAAGTCATTTATTTCCTGTGAAACAATTTTTGAAAGGTGTTAGGAGACAGAATTTTAGATCGGATAATCGTCGCCCGATGTCTTTGCGGATGCTTAGAGACATTTGTTTAACTCTTTCCTCGGTCTGTAGTAGTTATAGTGAATCCTGCCTTTTTTTTTTGATTTTTTCATTAGCATTTTTGCTGCGCTTCGAGTTGGTGAAATCGTTTCTCATAAAAAATCTTTGCCTTCAGGCCTGTTTGTCGAGGATATCACTTTTTATGAGTCTCATATGTTGTTGTTTATTAAAAAGTCTAAAACGGATCAGTTAGGTAGAGGTTCTTCTTTAAGGTTGAATTCTGTTTCTGACCCCATTATTTGTCCAGTAGGGAATGCTAAGAGATGGTTGTCTATTAGGCCAATAAAAAAATGGCCCATTTTTTATTCACCTTGATGGAGAACATTCTACAGTTTTTCAGTTCAATTCAGTCCTTAAAAAATGTTTGAAACAGATGGGTTTAGACGGTCATAGAATTTCCTCACATTCTTTCCGGATTGGAGCAGCAACGGAAGCAGCTAGATTAGGTTTGGATGATAATCACATCAAAAAACTTGGTAGATGGGATTCTAAACGTTTTAAGCTTTATGTTCGCCCAGAGTTGTATGAATATTAATTTGTGAAATATTTAGAGTTGAGAGTCCTCAGTGGTTGATACCTTTTAATGGCTAACTGAAAAGATGGTAACAAATTGCAAGCTTTCGAGACTACTCAGGTCTCTTCATCAGGCAAAGACTAATACAACATCTGAAGAATCACATATTTATACACAACACAGCACAGAATAATGCAATAGGTAAGACAAGTGACGTGAAGCAGAACTGTCATTATGGCAGAGGGATGAACATAAATATTGGAACAGTTCATAGATAAGGAGTGTGAAAGTTTTATTGCCCTCTGATTGGGGTCTGGTATTGTGTTTTGATGACCCTAAAAGGTCAGAGAAGCAGATTCCTTAATTGATGTAGAAGGACATGAATCCGTGTAATATATTCATTCCAGCACTAAGAGTGTCAAAGGTCATCATAAGCTTATATTCCCAAACCTTTCTATCTTTCTCAGATTTGAAGTTAGATTTTAATACAAGTAATTAATTAATTAATAAGTAATTAAGTAATTAATCTTAGTGCTGGAATGAATATATCACATGGATTCATGTCTGTGTACATCAATTAAGGAATCTGCTTCTCTGACCTTCTAGGGGCATCAAAACACAATAGCAGACCCCAATCAGAGGGTAATAAAACTTTCACACTCCTTATCTATGAACTGTTCCAATATTTATGTTCATCCCTCTGCCATAATGACAGTTCTGCTTCACGTCACATGTCTTACCTATTGCATTATTCCTGTGTCCTCTTGTGTATAAATATGTGATTCTTCAGATTTTGTATTAGTCTTCACCTGATGAAGAGACCTGAGTAGTCTCGAAAGCTGCAATTTGTTACCATCTTTTCAGTTAGCCATTAAAAGGTATCAACCACTGCGGACTCTCAAGTCTAAATATTTTTCTATCTGCTGGCTAACACGGTACGAAGATACACATCTTTCCTGTATTAATTTGTGTTCATTTTATAGGTCCGTTCACAGTATGGATCTTTGGACACTCCTTTGTATTTTGGGCCGAAAAGAGGGCTAGAGTGAGAACTTACACTGAAAATCTTTCTTTTAGTACTTCAACAATTCAGATATTTTGGCATAGCAAACGAGGAATGATCTGGAAGAATTTAATTCCTGAAGTCCATAAGGTAGCCGAAACATGGCCTAAACCAGATTTGGTTATTCTCCATTTAGGCGGAAATGATTTAGGTAAAGTTAGTACTCTCGATTTATTAGCTTTTATGAGACGGGACTTTTCTAGTTTGAAAGCTGAGTATGCTGATGCTATATTTGTTTTTTCAGAAATTATTCCAAGGTTGTTATGGTATCAACATAATATGCTGTTTTTAGAGAAATTAGAAGGAGAATAGGAATATGGAAAAATTTATGCCATTAACTGACGGCTTTTCTTTTAGGGGGTAAGGTTTCTCCTTGTGGAGAGTGACATACCAGCTCTGGCGTGTCGAGGTAAGGAGGCTTATTCGCCGTGCAATGCTCCTCTGGGAAATTTTAATATGCAAATTGCCTCTTCAAACAAAGAGGAGTTGTACTCTATAGCGCCCCCTATTGGAAGTAGCGATCCTACAAGTCACAATCAACCCTTTAACGAGTCTTGTAATATGACTTAGGATAAAAGCCAAATCAGTATCTCCATTTGCAGACACGGTGTTTCGGACTATTGGTCCTCACTATAGTCCGAAACACCGTGTCTGCAAATGGAGATTCTGGTTTGGCTTTTATCCTAAGTCATATTACAAGACGCGTTAAAGGGTTGATTGTGACTTGTAGGATCGCTACTTCCAATAGGTGGCGCTATAGTGTACAAGGCTTTTCTTTCAGGCATCTGGATTTGGAAGATGTTATTCCAGGATTATATAGAAGGGATTTAGTTCATTTGTCGGATGTTGGCTTGGACATCTTGAATTTAGATTTCTAAGCCATTATCGAAAAGTGGCAGTGGCGTGCTTGGGGGGCTATGCCTTCTTAAGGCCTGGCATGTGGGAAAATCGCCCGGTTTTCTGGATGGATTTGGACATTTGGTCTGGTTTTAAAAAAAATGAATATGAATTTTAATGCATTTAATTTATGAAGGAATAAATTTAACCTGTTTAAAGTAACTCAAGAATAAACGCCACGGCCATTTTTTTTCACATCATAGGGTGTATTGTGTTTTACTTATGTGAGAGTGGGGTTTGTGTTATCATGAGAACGGTGGACATGGCAGGATTAGAGCTGATCATAGATGGGACTTCTCCATCTGTCTGTGACTTTTACAATATTTGTTTCAGGGTGAAGATCTGACCCATATTAATACTACAGAGACATATGTGAGGGGTGATGAGTGGTGTAAAGAGGAGATTCCCACATATGACTACCCAGGTGAGTAGTGACCACTAAATGCAGAGAAGTCACAGATTCTTCTCAGTCACCGGCTGTGGCTGCTTTATCGGTGGTGTAGTCCGGCCGTATTACCATGATCACCATTTTGCCTCTAGACCACAACATTCTCCTCCTCCCAAAACTGTTCAAATGACTTAGGTCATTGAAATCCCTTTTCTATAGAACTTACACCCTGGAGGATCCACCTACCCCCTGGGATTGGAATATGCTGACCATTACCTGCCCAGTTCTGTAAACTATAAAGCCAAATGACTGCGCACATAGAATGTGCTGACAAGATAGAAAATCACTTGAAGGAAAATATTCTGATGGGCCTGTAAGAGAAAGCGGAGGGTAATGATGCTGTTGGCTTCCTAGACCCCTTAGATCTTATCGGATGGATCTTCTCTCCCTTCTGTGCTGCTGAATGTCTCATATGGTCCCTACAAGACCAGGTCCAGTCTTTCTGGCCAAACTTCCCTTTTATGATCGACAACATTAAATGTGCAGTGAGGCCAAGTGTGAATTTCTGTACAATAACAGCAGAGTTTCCCTTTATCCGGACTTTTCAATTTGTATTAACCCCTTAATGTCCATGGACGTGCACAGTCCGTCATGGCAAGGTGTCAATTTTGGCACCTTAACGGACTGTGCATGTCATGCCTTTGAACTACCACTGTGTGTAAACACGCAGTGGTAGTTCAGTGCCGACAGCTATCTATGACAGCTGACAGGCACGGCAAGCGGTGCGGGGACTCATGCCGTCGGTCCCCGCACCCACAGCTCTGTGATTGGTCAGTCAATCTGACTGACTAAACACAGCAGCGATAGGGCAGGAGAGGCTGAAATTTCAGCATCTCCAGTGCGATCAGTGCAGGAGCTCGGCGCTGCAGTGGCTGAGCTTCCTGCACTGACAGCCAGGAGTGGCGCCCCCACCGCCCCTGGCTGTTAACCCCCTGACTGCTGCGATCGCAGCGTTCAGGGGGGGAGGCAGAGGGTCGGGAGCTCCCCCTGCCTCAGATCGGCGTCCCCGCGATGTAATCGCAGGGCCCAATCTCTGCCTTGATGACCCAGGGTTGTCATGACAACGGAAAGCCGTTGTGAACATGGTCACATTGGTAATGCATTGCAATCCTGGAGCATTGCAATGCATTGTACCTGCAATCAAAAGTAAAAAAGTGAAATTCCCATAAAGGGACAAGGTAAAAAAAACATTTTTTAAAAAAATTTGTAAAAAAAAAATATTAAATTAAAAAAAATCCCCTAAAAAATACACATTTTTATGTAGCAAAAAACAAAAAAAATGCACATTTGGTATCGCCGCATCCGTAAAAATCCCATCTATAAAAGCGTAATCCTAGTTAACCCCTTCAGTGAAAGGCGTAAAAGAAAACACAAAAAAGTAGTAAATTATACTTTTTCCAAGCGGTATCATCATACCGCTTGGAAAAGTGGAATAACACGCGATCAAAAAGACGGATATAAATAATCATGGTACCGCTGAAAACGTCATCTTGTCCCGCAAAAAACAAGCCGCTATACAGCATCATCAGCGAAAAAATAAAAAAGTTATAGCTCGCAGAATAAAGTGATGCAAAAATAATTATTTTTTCTATTAAAGTTTTATTGTGTAAAAAACGCCAAAACATAAAAAAAATATATAGATGAGGTATCGCTGTAATCGTACTGACCCGAAGAATAAAGCTGCTTTATCAATTTTACCACACGCGGAACAGAGAAAAAAAAAAATCCTGAATTTCTGTTTTTTGTTCATTCTGCTTCCACAAAAATCGGAATAGGAAGCGATCAAAAAACGTTATGTGCCCGAATATGGTGCCAATAAATACGTCAGCTCGTCCCGCAAAAAACAAGCCCGCACATAACTCTGTCGGCCGAAATATGGAAAAATTATAGCTCTCAAAATACGGCGATGCAAAAATTTCTTACAAAAAAAGCGTCTTTTAGAGTGACAGAAGCTAAACATGAAAAAAGGGTGTAAATCTGGTATCACTGTAATCGCACCGACCCGAAAAATAAAGTCGCCTAATCACTTATACCGCATGAGGAACGGCGTAAAAAATAAAATTACTTCTTCAGCTTTTGTGGATTTGTTCATTCTGCCTCCCAAAGATCGCAGCAAGGCGATCACAGTGGTTCCACCCCCCACATATTTGACAAATTGCACAACAACTTTTGAGGTCCAATTTCTCCTGTTACCCTTATAAAAATAAAAATTTGGGTACAAAAAGATCATTTTTGAGGAAAAAAATATGATTTTTTTATTTTCACGCGTTATAAATTTCTGTGAAGCACTTGGGGGTTAAAAGTGCTCACCACACATCTAGATAAGTTCTTTGGGGGTCTAGTTTCCAAAATGGGGTCACTTGTGAGGGGTTTCTACTATTTAGGCACATCAGGGGCTCTGCAAACGCAACATGACATCGGCAGACCATTCCATCAAAGTCTGTGTTCCAAAACGGCGCTCCTTCCTTTCCGAGCTCTGCCATGCGTCAAAATAGTGGTTTACCCCCATATGGGGTATCAGCGTACTCAGGACAAATTGCACAATAACTTTTGGGGTCCTGTTACCCTTTAGAAAATAAAAATTGGGGGTGAAAAGATCATTTTTGTGGAAAAAATATTTTTTAATTTTACGGCTCTATGTTATAACCTTCTGTGAAGCACTTGGGGTTCAAAGTGCTCACCACACATCTAGATAAGTTCCTTGTGGGGTCTAGTTTCCAAAATAGGGTCACTTGTGGGGGTTTCCACTGTTTAGGCACATCAGGGACTCTCCAAATGCGACATGGCGTCCAATCTCAATTCCAGCCAAAAAAGTCAAAAGGCGCTGCTTCCCTTCCGAGCTCTGACATGCTCCCAAATAGTAGTTTACCCCCATATGAGGCATTAGCGTACTCAGGACAAATTGCACAATAACTTTTGGGATCCTTTTATTCTTTGGAAAATAAAAATTGGGGGTGAAAAGATCATTTTTGTGGAAAAAATGATTTTTTAATTTTACAGCTCTACATTATAACCTTCTGTGAAGCCCTTGGGGGTTCAAAGTGCTCACCACACATCTAGATAAGTTCCTTGGGGGTCTAGTTTCCAAAATGGGGTCACTTGTGGGGGGTTTCCACTGTTTAGGTACATCAAGGACTCTCCAAACGCGACGGTGTCCGCTCTCGATTCCAGCCTATTAGACATTCAAAATCTCAATGATGCTCCTTCCCTTCAGAGCACTGCCGTGCGCCTAAAGATTGGTCTTTCTTCACACATGGGGTATCGGTGTACTCAGGAGAAATTGTACAACAAATATTGTGGTTCATTTTCTCCTGATACCCTTGAAAAAATAAAAAAAAACTGTCGAAAGAAAAATTTTGGGGAAAAAAGTTAAATGTTCATTTTTTCCTTTCACATTGCTTCAATTCTAGTGAAGTACCTAAAGGGTTAATAAACTTCTTGAATGTGGTTTTGAACATCTTGAGGGGTGCAGTTTTTAGAATGGTGTCACTTTGGGGTATATATAGATTGTACGTGGCATATACAGGTGGGCACGGTATATACAGATTGTACGTGGCATATACAGGTGGACACGGTATATATAGATTGTACGTGGCATATACAGGAGGACACGGTATATATAGATTGTACGTGGCATATACAGGTGGACACGGTATATATAGATTGTACGTGGCATATACAGGTGGACACGGTATATATAGATTGTACGTGGCATATACAGGTGGACACGGTATATATAGATTGTACGGGGCATATACAGGTGGACACGGTATATAGAGATTGTACGTGGCATATACAGGTGGACACGGTATATATAGATTGTACGTGGCATATACAGGAGGACACGGTATATATAGATTGTACGTGGCATATACAGGTGGACACGGTATATATAGATTGTACGTGGCATATACAGGTGGACACGGTATATATAGATTGTACGTGGCATATACAGGTGGACACGGTATATATAGATTGTACGTGGCATATACAGGTGGACACGGTATATATAGATTGTACGGGGCATATACAGGTGGACACGGTATAGATTGTACGTGGCATATACAGGTGGACACGGTATATATAGATTGTACGTGGCATATACAGGGGGACACGGTATATATAGATTGTACGTGGCATATACAGGTGGACACGGTATATATAGATTGTACGTGGCATATACAGGTGGACACGGTATATATAGATTGTACGTGGCATATACAGGTGGACACGGTATATATAGATTGTACGTGGCATATACAGGTGGACACGGTATATATAGAATGTACGTGGCATATACAGGTGGACACGGTATATATAGATGTACGTGGCATATACAGGTGGACACGGTATATATAGATTGTACGTGGCATATACAGGTGGACACGGTATATATAGATTGTACGTGGCATATACAGGTGGACACGGTATATATAGATTGTACGTGGCATATACAGGTGGACACGGTATATATAGATTGTACGTGGCATATACAGGTGGACACGGTATAATATAGATTGTACGTGGCATATACAGGTGGACACGGTATATATAGATTGTACGTGGCATATACAGGTGGACACGGGATATATAGATTGTACGTGGCATATACAGGTGGACACGGTATATATAGATTGTACGTGGCATATACAGGTGGACACGGTATATATAGATTGTACGTGGCATATACAGGTGGACACGGTATATATAGATTGTACGTGGCATATACAGGTGGACACGGTATATATAGATTGTACGTGGCATATACAGGTGGACACGGTATATATATAGATTGTACGTGGCATATACAGGTGGACACGGTATATATATAGATTGTACGTGGCATATACAGGTGGACACGGTAGTATAGATTGTACGTGGCATATACAGGTGGACACGGTATATATAGATTGTACGTGGCATATACAGGTGGACACGGTATAATATAGATTGTACGTGGCATATACAGGTGGACACGGTAATATAGATTGTACGTGGCATATACAGGTGGACACGGTATATATAGATTGTACGTGGCATATACAGGTGGACATGGTATATATAGATTGTACGTGGCATATACAGGTGGACATGGTATATATAGATTGTACGTGGCATATACAGGTGGACATGGTATATATAGATTGTACGTGGCATATACAGGTGGACATGGTATATATAGATTGTACGTGGCATATACAGTGGACATGGTATATATAGATTGTACGTGGCATATACAGGTGGACATGGTAATATAGATTGTACGTGGCATATACAGGTGGACATGGTATATATAGATTGTACGTGGCATATACAGGTGGACATGGTATAAAGATTGTACGTGGCATATACAGGAGGACACGGTTATATATATAGTATTATAGTAGTATGTGATATAAGGTGGACAGGTATATATAGATTGTACGTGGCATATACAGGTGGACATGGTATATATAGATTGTACGTGGCATATACAGGTGGACATGGTTATATAGATTGTACGTGGCATATACAGGTGGACATGGTATATATAGATTGTACGTGGCATATACAGGTGGACATGGTATATAAGATTGTACGTGGCATATACAGGTGGACATGGTATATATAGATTGTACGTGGCATATACAGGTGGACATGGTATATATAGATTGTACGTGGCATATACAGGTGGACATGGTATATATAGATTGTACGTGGCATATACAGGTGGACATGGTATATATAGATTGTACGTGGCATATACAGGTGGACATGGTATATATAGATTGTAGTGGCATATACAGGTGGACATGGTATATATAGATTGTACGTGGCATATACAGGTGGACATGGTATAATAGATTGTACATGGCATATACAGTGGACATGGTATATATAGATTGTACGTGGCATATACATGTGGACATGGTATATATAGATTGTACGTGGCATATACATGGTGGACATGGTATATATAGATTGTACGTGGCATATACAGGTGGACATGGTATATATAAGATTGTACGTGGCATATACAGGTGGACATGGTATATATAGATTGTACGTGGCATATACTGTGGGGACTTGGTATACGGAGGTTGTACATGGCATATGCGGGGACATGGTAAATACGGAGTTGTACATGGCATATAGTGTGGGGGATGGTATACGAGTTGTACATGGCATATACTGGGGCATGATGTATATAGAGTTGTACATGGCATATACGTGGGAGATGGTATATACGGGGGTTGTACATGGATATACTGGGGGAGATGATATAAGAGTTGTACATGGCATATACGGTGGCTGATGGATAGGATGTTGTACTGGCATATACTGGGGCTGATGGTATAATACGGGAAGGTTGTACTATGGCATATACTGGGTGAATGGTATACGAGGTTGTACATGGCATATACGTGGGACTGATGGTAATACGAGGTTGTACATGGTATATACTGTGGGAGATGGTATAACGAGTTGTACATGGCATATAGGTGGGAATGGTATATACGAGTTGTACGTGGCATATACGTGGGAATGGTATAAGGAGGTTGTACATGGCATATACGTGTGGGAGATGGTATAGAGAGTTGTACATGGCATATAAGTGTGGGAGATGGTATACGGAGGTTGTACATGGCATATACTGTGGGCAGATGTGTATGATATAAGCTGGAATGGATTTACATTGTAGTGCATATACGGGGATGGTATATACTAGTTGTACATGGCATATACTGTGGGAATGATATACGAGGTTGTACATGGCATATACTGGGGCTGATGGTATACGAGGTTGTACATGGCATATACTGGGCTGATGGTATACAGGTTGTACATGGCATATACTGGGGCTGATGGTATACGGAGGTTGTACATGGCATATACTGTGGGGAATGGTTATACGGAGTTGTACATGGCATAACTGGGGGCTGATGGTATACGGAGGTTGTACATGGCATATACTGTGGGAGATGGTATACGGAGGTTGTACATGGCATATACTGTGGGGAGATGGTATACGGAGGTTGTACATGGCATATACTGGGGCTGATGGTATACGAGGTTGTACATGGCATATACTGTGGGGCGATGGTATACGGAGGTTGTACATGGCATATACTGGGGCGATGGTATACGGAGGTTGTACATGGCATATACTGGGGCTGATGGTATACGGAGGTTGTACATGGCATATACAGGGGGCTGATGGTATACGGAGGTTGTACATGGCATATACTGGGGCTGATGGTGTACGGAGGTTGTACATGGCATATACTGGAGGCTGATGGTATACGGAGGTTGTACATGGCATACTGGGGGCTGATGGTATACGGAGGTTGTACATGGCATATAATGGGGGCTGATGGTATACGGAGGTTGTACATGGCATATACTGTGGGGAGATGGTATACGGAGGTTGAACATGGCATATACTGGGGGTTGATCGTATACGGAGGTTGTACATGGCATATACTGGGGGCTGATGGTATACGGAGGTTGTACATGGCATATACTGGGGCTGATGATATACGGAGGTTGTATATGGCATATACTGGGGGCTGATGGTATACAGAGGTTGTACTGTGAAGGACTAAATTAAGAAAGATCAAAACTGAATGCTCCATTTTGTGTTTGTAACTCCATCTTGTCTTTATGAGATAAGTTCTGTTACTAGGCAATAGTTTCTGGCTGTTATAAAGCCAAATAGTTTTTCTACTGGAGTAAAGGTCATGGGCTGTAATAAAAACTAGACTGCTCCAGTTTGGACAAGATATGAGGCCTTGGGATGTATCACTGTAGAATACTCTGAAGAATAAGTATGCTATTGTTCCATTCTATGGTCACGTGGATATGACCATATATGTAGTTTCCAGTCTTCCTGTATTCTCATAGGTTAAAATGTTGTAGGTGTGGTTTTATACTATTGGTTGAAGTACAAGCTCAGTAAATACTATAAAACATGATAATGTAATACATGGGAAAGGAATCTTGCTCGATTCTCCCAGACAGAAACACGTCTCCGTCTGTGAATTAATTTGGAAATCACTAGGTCAACCGTGAAGGGTCACTTAGATCCTACCTCAACAGTACATGGCATATACTGGGGCTGATGGTATACGGAGGTTGTACATGGCATATGCTGGGGGCTGATGGTATACGGAGGTTGTACATGGCATATACTGGGGTATGGTATACGGAGGTTGTACATGGCATATACTGTGGGGAGATGGTATACGGAGGTTGTACATGGCATGTACTGGGGCTGATGGTATACGGAGGTTGTACATGGCATATACTGTGGGGAGATGGTATACGGAGGTTGTACATGGCATATACTGTGGGGAGATGGTATACGGAGGTTGTACATGGCATATACTGGGGGCTGATGGTATACAGAGGTTGTACATGGCATATACTGGGGCTGATGGTATACGGAGGTTGTACATGGCATATACTGTGGAAAGATGGTATACGGAGGTTGTACATGGCATATGCTGGGGGCTGATGGTATAAGGAGGTTGTACATGGCATATACTGGGGGCTGATGGTATACAGAGGTTGTACATGGCATATACTGGGGGCTGATGGTATACGGAGGTTGTTCATGGCATATACTGGGGGCTGATGGTATACGGAGGTTGTACATGGCATATACTGGGGGCTGCTGGTATACGGAGGTTGTACATGGCATATATTGTGGGGATGGTATACGGAGGTTGTACATGGCATATACTGGGGGCTGATCGTATACGGAGGTTGTACATGGCATATACTGGGGGCTGATGGTCTACGGAGGTTGTACATGGCATATACTGGGGGCTGATGGTATACAGAGGTTGTACATGGCATATACTGGGGGCTGATGGTATGCGGAGGTTGTACATGGCATAATGCTGGGGGCTGATGGTATACGGAGGTTGTACATGGCATATACTGGGGCTGATGGTATACGGAGGTTGTACATGGCATATGCTGTGGGGAGATGGTATACGAAGGTTGTACATGGCATATACTGGGGGCTGATGGTATACAGAGGTTGTACATGGCATATCTGGGGGCTGATGGTATACGGAGGTTGTGCATGGCATATGCTATGGGGAGATGGTATACGGAGCTTGTACATGGCATATACTGGGGGCTGATGGTATATGGAGGTTGTACATGGCATATACTGGGGGCTGATGGTATACAGAGGTTGTACATGGCATATTCTGGGGCTGATGGTATACGGAGGTTGTGCATGGCATATGCTATGGGGAGATGGTATACGGAGCTTGTACATGGCATATACTGTGGGGAGATTGTATAAGGAGGTTGTACATGGCATATGCTGGGGGCTGATGGTATACAGAGGTTGTACATGGCATATTCTGGGGGCTGATGGTATACGGAGGTTGTGCATGGCATATGCTATGGGGAGATGGTATACGGAGCTTGTACATGGCATATACTGGGGGGAGATTGTATAAGGAGGTTGTACATGGCATATGCTGGGGGCTGATGGTATACAGAGGTTGTACATGGCATATTCTGGGGGCTGATGGTATACGGAGGTTGTGCATGGCATATGCTATGGGGAGATGGTATACGGAGCTTGTACATGGCATATACTGTGGGGCTGATGGTATACGGAGGTTATACATGGCATATGCTGGGGGCTGATGGTATACGGAGGTTGTGCATGGCATATGCTATGGGGAGATGGTATACGGAGCTTGTACATGGCATATACTGGGGCTGATGGTATACGGAGGTTGTACATGGCATATACTGGGGCTGATGGTATACAGAGGTTGTGCATGGCATATACTGGGGGCTGATGGTATACGGAGGTTGTACATGGCATACACTGGGGGCTGATGGTATACGGAGGTTGTACATGGCATATGGGGGCTGATGGTATACGGAGGTTGCACATGGCATCCCACCACACACAGTATACTGTTCTCACAGTACCGCCATACCCCCACACACAGTATAATCTTCTCATAGTACCGCCATACCCCCCATACAGTATAATGTTCCTATAGTTCCGTCATACCCCCACACACAGTATAATGTTCTCACAGTACAGCCATACCCCCCGCACAGTATAAGTTCCCACAGTACGTCCATCCCACCACACAGTATGTTCCTACAGTACTGCCATACCCCCACACACAGTATAATGTTCACAGTACCGCCATACCCCCACAAAAGTATAATGTTCTCATAGTGTCACCATCCCCACACATAGTATAATGTTGTCACAGTACCGCGATACCTCCACACACAGTATAATGTTCCTACAGTACCGCCATACCCCACACACAGTATAATGTTCTCATAGTACCGCCATACCCCCACACACAGTATAATGTCCCCACGGTACTGCCCCCTACATGCACAATATGGTACCATCCACCTCACTGACTACCTCCGACCACTGACAGTTAATAAATACTCACTTAGCCTCTTTCTTGGTGCAGATACTAATGAGCCCAGGATCTATGAGATATTCACCATACGATAGTTGGACAGGCAGGAGTGTATCCTCCAGAAAGGTAGCCCACTCGGTTGCTATGGTGCCTATGAAGTGACCGGGCTCGGTGGGGTGTGGTATTGGTCGCCCTCTCCTTTCCATCATCACAATTTCAGCGATATCCACACTCCCATGACGGTGATCCCGTTGAATAGATTAGTGAATCAGGGAGTGGAAAGCTCCTGATCCACCATTAAGCCTTCACTTCTGAGTCTGAGACTCCGTGCACTGCAGGCACAATGACGTCACTACATCACACCTGTAGTATGATCGTTCCATAGTGGGACAAAGTGTAAAAGTTAGAATAAAGTAAAAAAAATTACTAAATAGATATCCGAATAAAAAAAAAATAATCAAAACAATAAAAGCACATATATTTGGTATCACCGCATCCGTATCGACCCGTCCTATAAAACTGTCCCACTAGTTAACCCCTTTAGTGAACACCATAAAAAGAAACAAGGCAAAAAATAATGCTTTATCATCATACCGTCAAACAAAAAGTGGAATAACATGCGATCAAAACGACGGATATAAATAAACATGGTACCGCTGAAAATGTCATCTTGTCCCGCAAAAAACGAGCCACCATACAGCATCATCAGCGAAAAAATAAAAAAGTTATAGCTCGCAGAATAAAGCGATGCAGAAATAATTATTTTTTTTTTACATAAAAGTTTTTATTGTATAAAAGAGCCAAAACATAAAAAAATGATATGAGGGATCGATGTAATGTACTAACCCGAAGAATAAAACTGCCTTATCAATTTTACCACACGCGGAACGGTATAAACGCCCCCCCTAAAAGAAATTCATGAACTGCTGGTTTTTGTTCATTCTGTCTCCCAAAAATCTAAATAAAAAGCGATCAAAAAATGTCATGTGCCCAAAAATGGTACCAATAAAAACGTCAACTCGTCTCGCAAAAAATAAGACCTCACATGACTCTGTGGGCCAAAATATGGAAAAATTATAGCTCTCAAAATGTGGTGATGGAAAACTATTTTTTACAATAAAAAGCGTCTTTTAGTGTGTGACAGCTGCCAATCATAAAAACCCGCTATAACGCCTCTTTTACACATCCAGTACCGGAGATATATGGGACATTACTCCCATCAGCCTACCCCTGCTGCTGCTAATAACAGTGACAGCAGGAGAGGCGGATGGGAGTATTCATCTGTCGCTCCTGCGCTGTAAATAAATACGGTAAAAAAAAAACCCTGTGTGGGTTCCTCCCTATTTTTGATGACCAGCCAGACAAAACTCACAGCTGGGGGCTGCAGCCCTCAGCTGTCAGCTTCAGCAAGGCCGGTTATCAAGAAGAGAGGGTAACCACGCTGTTTTTTTTTAATTATTAAAAAAAATAATAATTTGAAGCACTTGGGGGTTGAAAGTGCTCACCACACATCTACATAAGTTCCTTAGGGGTCTAGTTTCCAAAATGGTGTCACTTGTTGGGAATTTCCACTGTTTAGGAACATCAGGGGCTCTCCAAACGCGACATGGCGTCCAATCTTAATTCCAGCCAATTTTGTGTTGAAAAAGTAAAATGGCGGTCCTTCCTTTTCGAGCTCTGCAATGCGCCCAAACACTGGTCCCCCCACATATGGGGTATCCACGTACTCAGGACAAATTGCACAACAACTTTTGGGGTCCAATTTCTCCTGTTACTATTGGTAAAGTAAAAAAAAAATTGGATCTAAAGTAATGTTTTTGTGAACAAAAGTTAAATGTTCATTTTTTTTTAAACATTCTAAAAATTCCCGTGAAGCACCTGAATGGTTAATAAACTTATTGAATGTGGTTTTGCGCACCTTCAGGGGTGCAGTTTTTAGAATGGTGTCACTTTTGGGCATTTTCTATCATATAGACCCCTGTTGTGAATATGCTGGAGGCGGCTTCTGAGCTGGGGTTATGAACTGATTAATGAATGGCCTTCAGCTGGCGCTGAATGGTAGGATATAAGTGACCTGAGTTCCCAGCAGCCTTGCCGGTTATCAATTGTTCCTTCTGGTCTTGCTTGAAGCACTGCTAGTTTCCTGCTCTCCCTCAGTAAGTGTTTGCTGTTTTTTTTCCTCGGTTTGATTTTCTCTGCTGGTTTGCTGCTTGCAGTGGACTACAGCCTGTCCCCTTTTGGGGGTCTGGCGCTGCAATTGTGCTCCTTTGTTACTTTTTATTTGCTGAATAGCGCTTTGTTACACCAGAGATCTGATTTAGGTGGATGAGATCATGTGATCTCAGGTTTTTTGGCAATCAGAAGTGTTGGTATTTTTGTTAGGGTTTTTGTTGGATTGCAGTCAGAATTCTTTCCTGTACTTTTCTGTCTAGACAGATTGGGCCCCAGCGTTCTTCTTGTCTAACCACCATTACATGTTTGGGGGCTTCCTATTTTCTTTGGGGATCTGCTCCGGGGCAGATAGCTTTCATCTTTCTGCCTTTAGGGGTAGTTATCTCTCAGGCTGTGACGAGGCGTCTAGGATCACCGTAGGAACGCTCCACGGCTACTTCTAGTTGTGTGGTTAGTTCAGGTTATTGCAATCCAATAGGTTCCAGCCTCTCTGGTGTATTACTGCTTTTGCTATTTTTTGCTATTTCTCCTCAGTTACCGAAACATAACAGACCCCTCAAAGTGACTTCAAATGTGATGTGGTCCGTAAAAAAAATGGTGTTGTAAAAATGAGAAATCGCTGGTCAACTTTTAAGCCTTATAAATTCCTAACAAAAAAAAAATTGGTTCCAAAATTGTGCTGATGTAAAGTAGACAGGTGGGAAATGTTACTTATTAAGTATTTTGTGTGACATATCTCTGTGATTTAAGGCCATGAAAATTCAAAGTTGGAAAATTGCAAAATTTTCGACAAATTTCAATTTTTTTCACAAATAAACGCAAGTCATATTAAATAAATGTTACCACTATCATGAAGTACAATATGTCAGGAAAAAACAATGTCAGAATCACTGGGATCCATGGAAGTGTTCCAGAGTTATTACCTCATAATGGGACAGTGGTCAGAATTGTACAAATTGGCCTGGTCATTAACATGCAAACCACCCTTGGGGCTAAAGGGGTTAAAATATATATATTTTTTTCTTTTTTGGTTGAAACATGTAGGAAAAATGTATTTAAAGATCACAGGGAACATAAGGAAAAGACTAATAAAATACCAAACACGTTTCGAAAACAAGTGCATTCTTAAACTTGGTTCACTGGTACTTCGTATTATGTTCTCACCCACTTTATGCATTTAATAGCCCTGTGTGTCTGTACTGTTACATACTTTGACTGTTAACTGGTTCATGCAGAATTACATGAACACCCGATTCTTACACTATGGCTGGTCCGAACAATGAAAGCAATTGTTACCATCTACCTTTTGTGTCTCCCCTTTTTCCTCATAGATTGTAAGCTTGCGAGCAGCAGGCCCTCATTCCTCTTGGTATCTACTTTGATCTGTGTTTATTGTTATGCTGTAATGTCTATTGTCTGTACAAGTCCCCTCTATAATGTAAAGTACTGCGGAATATGTTGGTGCTATAGAAATAAAATTATTATTATTATTATTCACTTTTGGACATATCAACAATAAGAGTAAGTCTAAGAGCAGGCGCAGCCTTGGCTTCCTGTTGATGTTCAATACATCCAAAGGCGGGAACAGTGAAGCCAGTGCTGATTCGGCGCTGGGCTCGTGTTATGCAACAACCTCACATGAGCCCCAGGAATGTGTGTTGAGTGTTTTTATTTGAAATAGAAGAAACATGAGGAATGACAAGGTGTTGTCCTAGTAATGGACAACCCATTAAGAAACACAATTTTTGGTTAAAACATTTCCAACATTCTGAACATGAAAAATGCTTCTCCACTTTGTGACTTCTCTGATATTAAAGAGTTGAATTTACTGTAAAACATTTCCTACATTCTGAACAGGAAAAAGGCTTCTCCCGTGTGAGTTCTATGGTAACAAGCAGTGATTTATGTGCAAAACATTTCCCACATTCTGAACACGAAAAAGGCTTCTCCCCTGTGCGAGTTCTATGGTGAGTAACAAGCAGTGATTTATGTGCAAAACATTTCCCACATTCCGAACATGAAAATGGCTTCTCTCATGTGTGGGTTCTTTGATGTTCATCAAGATTCCCTTTCTGGTTAAAATATTTCCCACATTTTGAACAGGAAAAAGGCTTCTCCCCATGTGTGAGTTCTCTGGTGACTAACAAGAAGCCATTTCTTGTTAAAACATTTCCCACATTCTGAACAGGAAAAAGGCTTCTCCCCCGTGTGAGTTCTATGGTGAGTAACCAAATCTGATTTCCGGTTAAAACATTTCCCACATTCTGAACATGAAAAAGGCTTCTCCCCCGTGTGAGTTCTATGGTGAGTAACCAAATCTGATTTCCAGTTAAAACATTTCCCACATTCTGAACAGGAAAAAGGTTTCTCCCTGTGTGAGTTCTCTGGTGACTAACAAGAAGCCATTTCTTGTTAAAACATTTCCCACATTCTGAACATGAAAAAGGCTTCTCCCCTGTGTGAGCTCTATGGTGAGTAACCAAATCTGATTTCCGGTTAAAACATTTCCCACATTCTGAACAGAAAAAAGGCTTCTCCCCTGTGTGAATTCTCTGGTGACTAGCAAGAAGCCATTTCTTGTTAAAACATTTCCCACATTCTGAACAGGAAAAAGGCTTCTCCCCCGTGTGAGTTCTATGGTGAGTAACCAAAACTGATTTCCAGTTAAAACATTTCCCACATTCTGAACAGGAAAAAGGCCTCTCCCCTGTGTGAGTTCTCTGGTGAGTAACAAAATTTGATTTCCGGTTAAAACATTTCCCACATTCTGAACAGGAAAAAGGCTTCTCCCCTGTGTGAGTTCTCTGGTGACTAACAAGATGCCATTTCTTGTTAAAACATTTCCCACATTCTGAACAGGAAAAAGGCTTCTCTCCTGTGTGAGTTCTATGGTGAGTAACAAGCAGTGATTTATGTGCAAAACATTTCCCACATTCTGAACATGAAAAAGGCTTCTCCCTGTGTGAGTTCTATGGTGAGTAACAAGTAGTGATTTATGTGCAAAACATTTCCCACATTCTGAACATGAAAAAGGGTTAACCCCTGTGTGGGTTCTCTGGTGCTTAACCCAAATGTGATTTATCGCTAAAACATTTCCCACATTCTGAACATGAAAAAGGTTTCTCCCCTGTGTGAGTTCTTTGATGCATAACCAAATGTGATTTGCGCTTAAAACATTTAACACACTTGGAACACGAAAAATTTTTCTCCATTGTGTGAATTTTTGAATGTTTAAGAAAAGAATTCTTTGATTTAGGAGTATTTCCGTGTTTAATGCCTCTTTTGTGACTCTGATTTTCCTTAGTTGTCGCTAATAAATCAGAAGATGGGACCTCTTTCAAAGGATCAGATGATAGATCTTTGTTAGGAGGGGATGATGGTGAATCTGGAGTAACAGCAATCACTTCAATTGTATCCTGTGGGATCTCAAGATCATCTGATTTAAAAATTGAAGATGTCAGCTGTCTCTCAGATCTCTTGGTACAGTTATCTGCCAAGATATAAACCAATTATTATTTTTGAATAAAATATATTTGAATGTCATTTCACATTTCTACTTAAACTGTCTGTAAAAATGTCAAGTTATGTAAAAATATTGAATTCTTCACCAAGACAATGACAGTTCATAGTCACCTCACAGGATGAACCAGTAGAGCGTGGTGTTCAACTGTTTGTTCATTCTGTTTGTTCATTATTATTTGTTCAAAGGCTCTTGAAAAGTAACATGGCTTCCATTAACAAATCCACCAATAACCACTCTCCCAAAGTCAAATATCCCTCTCGCTTCTGAGCCTTTAGTGTGCCAAAACCACATTTAGCATCCATGTATTTGGCATTACTATAGTGAGAAGAACCCAGTTAATTTATGGGGTGTGTTTGTCTCCTGGAGCACAATCTGGGCACTATGTGTTTGGTAATAAAATGGCGTATTTTTCTCCCACATCCACTGCATGCTAATTTCCGGAAAGTGCCTGTGGAATAAAAAGTAGTCACTACTCCAATAGATTTATTATCTGAGGGTTATAATTTGTAAAATGGAGTCACTTTATGGGGATTTCTACTGCTCTGATTTTCTGAAAATTTTTCATATTAGGACTTCAGCAGATGGTGTCACATCTCTTCCGATATCTGCTCCTACGATGTCTGCTTTTGTCACCAAGCGTCCAATAACACAAAAAGACGCTGACAGCACTCACTGAATCGGGGCGCTCGCTCCAACCAAGGAACCCTCTTGGAGAAATCCAGCAGTAGAAGACAAAAGGAACAGCCCTCCATCCGGGTGTATTCAAATAGAAGAACGTTTATTACGCCATATACAGCTGTATATGGCGTAATAAACGTTCTTCTACTTTGTCACCAAGAATGTCCTTATTCACATGACAGGCATGGCTGGTAATGGAGTAAACGTTGGAATAAGAAGCTCTGGACAATGTTGGCTCAGTTCAGCCACTAAGATTAGGGTGCATGGGGCAAGTAGTGCAATCCAGTCTGGCAGTATGGGTGTCTGTGCTGTCCAGATGAAGTAATCTGCTCCCTGATTCAGCCAATGGGATAGCACCATATTCTACAAAGCTCGAAGCATATTGAAGGAAGCTGCAAGATACAGCCTTGTTCTCCTCTGGTTCAGTTCTCTATGCTCAGCTCCCGACTTGTGTATTTGTTTCCTGATGTGATCCTGGCCTGTTTGCTGACTACTATTGTGTCTTCTGATTTTGTATTTTCTCTGCCTTACTGGTTCTAACCCGGCTACCTAACTGTTGTTCTTTCCATTTTATACCACCGAACAGCAGGCAACACTGTGGCACAAGCCTGGGGGGCTCTATGCAAGTCCAGATCCATGTAGAGGTGTTAATTGGATGATGAGCAAGACAATCCCTGGGATCAGGAAAATGGAGTAGACAGCGCCAAGCCTGTTCGTGGTGGCCATCTTTTGAGCTGCCAGGTGGTCACAAACATGCTCCCGATATACTTTGTCTGTAAACTATTCCAGTAAGATCTGGATTCAAATAGCTAAATGGTACTCCTTCCCTTCTCAACGATGAAATGTGCCCAGACAGTAGTTTTAAATACTAATTTATATAATTATTTTTATTTATTCTCATATATCTTTTTGTGGAGAAACGGGGTCAGTGGTTGCTCTTGTCCGCTTGCCTGGCTGCCTTTAGAAAGGTTGCATGGGCAACGGCTCATACCACTGAATGCCCGCTCTATCTCCCCGTGGGCACATACTAAACAGACAATGCAGGGTTAGAGTAAAACAGTGTAGCAATGCTTTATTGAACCACAACACCATATAGCAAACAGAACATTCCCAGCAATTAGCCCCAAGATGGTGCACATTACAAGGTCTCACCCTTCCGCTGTCTCGCCAAGATGATGGGAAACTTAAGCTACCGGGTGTTCTTGACCATCGTCCCCCACTTGACTGAGTACAGCTCCCAATCCGGTGTCCGATGCATCTGTTTGGACAATGAACCGACGGCGGAAGTCAGGAGCAGTCAGGACTGGCCTTTGGGCTAGCTGGGTTTTCAACTGGAGGAATGCGGACTCGCACTCTGGGGTCCAGATGAGATTGCGGGCATATCGTTTGGTGGTAAGGTCAGTGAGGGGCTTTGCTACTGTACTGTAATTGGGGATAAACTTTCGATAATAGTTTGCGTTCCCTGGAAAGGCGCAAACCTGTTTTTGGTTGGTTGGGCGAGGCCACTTGGTAATGGCCTTTACTTTTGAAGGTTTGGGATAAATGCACCCACTTCCTACCCGATCTCCAAGGTATAGTACCTCGGCCATCCCCATTTGGCACTTGCCAGGTCGGATGGTAAGCTGGGCTTTTGCTACCCTCTGCAGCACCTGTGACACATGCTGAAGATGCTCTTCCCAGGTATCGCTAAAGATAGCAATGTCATCCAGGTAGGCCTGGGCATACCCCTGACATCCCTCAAGTAACTGGTCCACCATCCTTTGGAAGGTAGCCGGGGCATTCTTCATCCCAAAGGGCATGCTGGTAAATTCATACTGGCCAAAAAGGGTGATGAATGCAGACTTCTCTTGAGCCTTTTGTGAGTGGGATCTGCCAGTATCCCTTGCTCAAATCAATGGTAGATATGAACAGAGATCCGCCTAGTCTGTCTAGTAGTTCATCCACCCAAGGCATTGGGTACACGTCAGTAATAGTGACCTCATTGAGTCGCCTATAGTCCACACAGAAGCGAGTACTCTTGTCTTTCTTGGGCACCAACACTACACTGGCTGCCCATTGGCTATGGGAAGGAACTATGACCCCCATATTCAACATGTCATCCACTTCGGCCTTCATCATTGCCAACACTGGAGGTGTCACCCGGTAGGCCGGTTGTCTGAGTGGAGTTGCTACCCCTATGATAACATGATGCTGGACTAAGGGGGTTCGACCAGGCTGACTCATGAACAGGAAGCAATATGTTCCAAGCAGTTCTGTTAATTGTTGCTTCTGTGGTGGACCAAGCCGCTCCCCCAATGGGACATCCGCCACCCCCATTCGCCACAGTGTAGTCAGTCTCCCCGGATTTCCTGGTGATGGTGAACGGACCTGCCCACATGGCTTGCAGCTTGTTTCTGCGTACTGGTACTAGTACTAGAACCTTCTGTCCACAGGTAAATTCTCGCACTCTGGCAGTACGGTTGTAACACCGTTGTTGCCTTTCCTGAGCTATTTCTAAATTCCCATGGGCTTAATCCATGAGTACCTTATCTTCTCCCTAAACTTTTAGACATACTACAGAATGGGAACCTCTTCTGTGGGAAAAGTGCCCTCCCAACTCTCTCTTACTAACTCTAATGGCCCTCGTACTTTTCGGCCAGACAGCAATTCAAAAGGAGAGAACACGGTAGAATCCTGTGGCACCTCCCGGTAGGCAAACAGGAGCTGCTGCAGGTTTTTCTCCCAGTGCCCTCCCTCGGACTCCAGATACCAGCTAATGAGCTGCTTGAGCGTTCCATTGAAACGCTCACACAGCCCATTAGTTTCAGGGTGGTAGGGGGTGGTACGCATGGGGCGGACACCATGTTTCTCCAGAGGGTCTGAATCAGATCGCTTTGGAACTGGGTCCCCTGGTCGGTCAAAACCTCCTGTGGAAACCCTGCTCGACTAAAAATGTCCAGTAGAGCTTGAGCCATGTGCTCTGCATCTATGGATGACAGGGCAATGGCCTCCGGATAGCGGGTGGCAAAGTCGACCAGGGTGAGATGAACCTCTTTCCGCTACCGCTGGGGATAGCTAAAGGACCCACTAAATTGATGGCAACCCTCTGGAAGGGTTCATCTATCACGGGCATGGATTGGAGCGGGGCACGACAGGGTGCCCCCCCATCCGTTGACAAACCGGACAAGAGGCTCGGTATTTCGGCACCTCTTGGGCGATCTTTGGCCAAAAGAAACTATGCAGTAGTCGAGCCAGGGTCTTTCTCACCCCCATGTGCTCAGCTGCAAGAACGTCATGTGCCAAGCGCAGGAGTTGGGGCCGATATTGCTGAGGCACCAAGAGCTGATGTACACGGGTCCAGGGTTTCTCTGGGCATAATGCGGGCTTTTCCCTGTATAGCAGTCCATTCTCCCATCTATACACCTCCCCCTGATTTTTTTCCCCAGGTCGAGCGGCCACACTTCAGGCAAATTCTAGGGTGGGAACCGTGAGTTGGGCTTCCCTAAACTTCTTGCGATCTGTCTCCCCCCCTGTCAATAGCAACAGTCTGATCAAGTGTACTCACCGCCGTAGGCTCAGAGGGGTTGATGGAGACTTGGAGGGTTGGTTATCCTCGGATGGGTGGCAGAAGGATCCACATCAGGGTGTTACTTGGCTTGGCTTCAGGTGATGATAGTAACAAATTGGCTGGACAGTCCTTGTCCAAGGTCATTCCCCAAAATAACAGGTGTGGGGAGGCCGTCCATGAGTCCCACTTCGACCTCTCCCTGGTCAGTACCCAGTCCAGCTGCACACGGGCTAGAGAGATATCCGAGCGCTGCCCTCCAGCCAGGGAGATGGTCACCTGGCGACCTTGTAAATAGTGTTCAGGTGGAACAATATCTGGGCTGACCAGTGTGATGGAGGACCCAGTGTTCCCAAGTCCCTGGGCCTGGATATCACCGACCTTGACTGGCTGGATGTGGCGTTAGAGGTTGGCTGGTGTAGGCTAGCTAACCCGCTGTGTAGTATTGACAGGATATATCACTGTTGCTGGTGTATCCTGGGAATAGCATGACTCCGACCCTGTTAGCTTGTGGTGGCAGATGTTGACCAGGTGAGCTGGCAGACGGGCTCCAGGCATGGGGCTCAGGCCCTGGGAACAATCCTTGGCAATGTGTCCAAGGCGCCCGCATGTATAGCAGCGCCGTGGGTTGGGCAACTCACGGGTAAAGTTGGTAACACTTGGTCCTGGTGGTCGGTCAAATCTTTAGCTGAAGGGTCTTCTTGGATTAGTGGGCATATCGGGTCTCCAGCGAGGTCGGTTGGCTGTAAATTTGTTAGCCAATCGGGCTGCTTGCTCTGGAGTGTTGGGCTTCCGGTCGGCTACCCACTCTCGAATTTCTGGGGCCATCTTCTCCATAAGTTGCTCAAGCACAATCACGTCCCGAAGGGTAGAAACAGAATGGGCAGCCCTACCGTCAAGCCAGCGGTTGCAGTGTCTGCGGAGTTGACTGCAAAATTCTACATACCGTGTTTCCCCGAAAGTAAGACAGTGTCTTACATTCTTTTTACCCCCAAAAGTACCAATATGTCTTACTTTCGGGGTATGTCTTATATTGGAAAATACACCGGATGTGTGAAAGAGGCCTAAGCGGTTCATGTGCGGTGGTACCCAGGGTCTGGAGGAGAGGAGACTCTCCTCCAGGCCCTGGGTACCATATCCCTGGTAAAACAATAATTAAAATAAAAAATAATGATATTCTCACCTTCCGCAGCCTTCCCGCCTTCAGCGACGCTCCCGGCAATTCTCGGTCTCAGTAATGCATTGCGAGATCACCCAGATGGCGTAGCGGTCTCGCGTGATGCTACGTCATCGGGTGATTTGTCGCAAAGGACTCCTGGGACCGGGAGTTGCCGGGAGTGTCGCTGAAGGCAGGAAAGCTGCGGGGGCCGCCGGAAGGTGAGAATATCATTATTTTTTATTTTTTTATTATTTTTCACAGAGGACAGCTATTTTTCCAACGTACAGTTTACTACCGTATGTCTTACTTTCGGGTACGTCTTACATTAGCCGATCCCCCTAAAACCCCCACTACGTCTTACTATCGGGGGTGTCTTACTATCGGGGAAACACGGTAGGAGACCCCCTAGCAAGACAATGTCCAGAACTTGGTGTGATATGTCTCGGGGGTGATGGTAAAAAGTGCCAGCAGGTGTCCTTAATAGTTCCATAATCCTGGCAGTATTGAGGTCCAAGTGACCGGCAGCATCCTGTGCCCGACCAGTCAAACTAGTACACAGGTTATTTAGCCCAATCAGCTATGGGCACCTGGTGCATCAGCATTAAAGTCTCAAAATCTTGCAGATGTTCATCGACTTCAGTGTTAGACTCATTAAACACTGGCACGTCTCTGTAGTGGAACTGCGCTCTTTGTTGGGAGAAAACCATGGGGTTAGGGTCTGATGCTGGCTGTAGAGGTACTGGAACTCCCAAAAACTGATTCCATAACACAAGCTCTTTCACAACTTGAGGCTCCAGGTCCCAATGCAACCAACAACTCCTGGATTCGGGCTGCAGCTGACTGGGTAGATTCCAGACCGGAACAGGGTCCTGGCTCTGGCAATTCCTCTGAGTCCATCTCAGCAGAGTTTTCATCATCCCCACAATGTTCTGGGCAACCCAACAAACGAATTCCTTAATCAAATCTGACCGAGTGTCCGTGGTCTGGTATTCAATCTGTTGAAGCTGGCACAGCTCCTGTAGTTGTTTCTTGTTACGACTATACATCAAATCTGGTCCTATTCCCAAGGCCGAGTTGGTGGGGTTGGACATGGTGGCGTCCAAAACCTACTGTGTATGCCTCATCAATGGTCTGCTGGTCTGTCTGCATGCCTCCCTGGTTATGAAGCCCTGGACGGTGCCTACGAACACCAGTCCCCTGCAGCTCCCCCAGTTTCGCTGGGCTGAGTAGTGTCCCACCGCTGCCACCAATTGTGGAGAAATGGGGTCAGTGGCTGTTCTTGTCCGCTGGCCTGGCTGCCTTTAGAAAGCCTATGGGCCAGGGCTCATACCACTGAACGCCCGCTCTATCTCCCCGTGGGCACATACTAAACAGACAACGCAGGGTTAGGGTAAAACAGTGTGGCAATGCTTTATTGAACCATAACACCATATAGCAAACAGAACATTCCCAGCAATTACCCCCAAGATGGTGCACATTACAAGGTCTCACCCTTCCGCTGTCTCGCCAAGATGATGGTAGATCATATGTCAGAGCTCCCAGGGTCGATATTCCACCTGTGGTACACACACGCAGAGAGGAGGCGAGACAAGCGTAGGGAGATAACAGAGCAGTACTGTGTTCTTTCAGCCAGGTCCGAAGTACCCTAAGCTGACCCTCAAGAGTGACACCAGCCAGAAGTGTATCTTCGTACCGTGTTAGCCAGTAGATAGAAAAATATTTAGACTTGAGAGTCCTCAGTGGTTGATACCTTTTAATGGCTAACTGAAAAGATGGTAACAAATTGCAAGCTTTCGAGACTACTCAGGTCTCTTCATCAGGCTAGGACTAATACAAAATCTGAAGAATCACATATTTATACACAAGAGGACACAGGAATAATGCAATAGGTAAGACAAGTGACGTGAAGCAGAACTGTCATTATGGCAGAGGGATGAACATAAATATTGGAACAGTTCATAGATAAGGAGTGAGAGTTTTATTGCCCTCTGATTGGGGTCTGGTATTGTGTTTTGATGCCCCCAGGTCAGAGAAGCAGATTCCTTAATTTGATGTACACAGACATGAATCCGTGTGATATATTCATTCCAGCACTAAAGTGTCAAAGGTCATCATAAGCTTATATTCCCAAATCTTTCTATCTTTCTCAGATTTGAAGTTAGATTTTAATACCAGTAATTCCATATCCATCATGCTATGACCGGCATACAAAAGTGTTTTGCCACAAGTAAATCCATTCTTTTTTTCTCTTATTGTGTGGCGATGAGAATTCATCCTTGTTCTCAGTTTTTGCCCTGTCTCCCCCACATACAGACCCCCAGTTGGACATTTTGTACATATAATTAGGTACACCACATTAGATGTGATGCAGCTGAAAGTACCTGGGATCTTGTAGTCCTGATGGGAGTTGGGGATCTTTATCTTGTCCGTGGTCATTATAAATGGACAGTTTTGCATTTCTTCTGTTTGCAAGGGAAGGTTCCTGCAGCTGTTGGGGAGACAGGGAGCTTCTGACAATGATGTTTCTTAGATTTGGGGGCTGCCTAAAACATAGTAGTGGGGGGTCTGGAAATATGGATTGTAATCGGGCATCTTTTTGTAGTAAAGGTTGTAGTTTCCGTGCAGCTCCCCTTAGCATCTCCAGATTTGGATTGTAGGTGACCACTAGAGGCACCCGGTTATTTTCTTCTTTAGCTTTGTAATGTAGCAGGTGATTCCTTGATATTCTGGTGGCTCTTGTAATTTGGTTCTCAATTGTTCTTGGGTGATAGCCCTGGTTCAAAAAGGTCTTTCTGAGGCGAATAAGGTGTTCATCTCTATCCATAGGGTTGGAACATATACGGTTGTATCTGATGGCTTGGCTGTAGACAATAGAGTTTATGTGTTTTGGATGGAAACTGTCCCATTTAAGGTATGTTGGACGGTCGATTGGCTTCTGATACAGGGATGTCTCTATTTCATGTTCTTTAGCTTAATGGTGGTGTCTAAAAAGTTAATTTCAGTGCTGGAGTAGTTAAGTGTTAAGTTGATGGTGGATGAAATTGGTTTGACTGTTCATGGAACGTCTTTAGCTGTTGTTCAGACTGCGTCCAGATGATTAAAATGTCATCAATGTAGCGGTAGTAGGCCCGAGGCCTGATGGGGCATAAGGACAAAAATTCGCTTTCAGCTTGGCCATGAAAAGATTTGCATACTGGTGGAGCCATTTTACTTACTTTGGCTATCATCCAAGAACAATTGAAAACAAATTACAAGAGCCACCAGAATATCAAGGAATCACCTGCTACATTACAAAGCTAAAGAAGAAAATAACGGGTGCCTCTAGTGGTCACCTACAATCCAAATCTGGAGATGCTAAGGGGAGCTGCACGGAAACTACAACCTTTACTACAAAAAGATGCCCGATTACAATCCATATTCCAGACCCCCCACTACTATGTTTTAGGCAGCCCCCAAATCTAAGAAACATCATTGTCAGAAGCTCCTGTCCTCCCCAACAGCTGCAGGAACCTTCCCTTGCAACCAGAAGAAATGCAAAACCTGGTCCATTTATAATGACCAACGGACAAGATAAAGATCCCCAACTCCATCGGGACTACAAGATACCAGGTACTTTCAGCTGAATCACATCTAATGTGGTGTACCTAATTATATTACAAAATGTCCAACGGGGGGTCTGTATGTGGGGGAGACTGGGCAAAAACTGAGAAGAAGGATGAATTCTCATCGCCACACAATAAGAGAAAAAGAATGGATTTACTTGTGGCAAAACACTTTTGTATGCTGGTATTAAAATCTAACTTCAAATTTGAGAAAGATAGAAAGATTTGGGAATATAAGCTTATGATGACCTTTGACACTCTTAGTGCTGGAATGAATATATCACACGGATTCATGTCTGTGTACATCAATTAAGGAATCTGCTTCTCTGACCTGGGGGCATCAAAACACAATACCAGACCCCAATCAGAGGGCAATAAAACTCTCACTCCTTATCTATGAACTGTTCCAATATTTATGTTCATCCCTCTGCCATAATGACAGTTCTCTTCACGTCACTTGTCTTACCTATTGCATTATTCCTGTGTCCTCTTGTGTATAAATATGTGATTCTTCAGATTTTGTATTAGTCCTAGCCTGATGAAGAGACCTGAGTAGTCTCGAAAGCTTGCAATTTTGTTACCATCTTTTCAGTTAGCCATTAAAAGGTATCAACCACTGAGGACTCTCAAGTCTAAATATTTTTTACCAGCCAGAAGGAGAGAAGTCCTTTTATACCTGAGGCATGTGATCTATTTTTAGATTTACCCAGTGTCCTTCAGTTTATCCTCATAGCTCAAACTGGTTAAGTACAATACACAATTACATATCAGCTTGCAAGATTATCTTCTTGACCCACCAGACATAAACCCTTAAATCCACAAGCCAATATACAGATAAAAAGTCAATTCTTAAGGTACTGCCACACTTAGCGATCTGGTTAGCGATCTCAATAACGACGCAAAGCTAATGAGATCGTTGGTGTGATCTCTTTTAGGTCGCTAGTACTGCCAAACAGGAGATCTCATAAACGACGCATCAGCGGTCAGCGATCTCTTTAACGACTTTGGCGGTTGTTAGGATCTGTCAGCATGTACTGAGCGCTTCTGATTCATAGGAATTTCCAGCATCGCTCCTGCTCTCTGCGTCCTGCTAGCCTCTTGGCAACTTCTGCGATCCTCTCTGTGACGCAAAAGAGAACTTACAGATATTGCGATCCATTCGTGACGCTAAACACCATATGCGTCACAAACGAGGTCGCTCGTCGTTCGCAAAAGGTGCCAAACACAGCGATATAGGCTCACCAGCAGGACACCAACGATCAAAAAACGGTCCAGAACGCTAGTGAGCGATCAGCAACATCACAGCAGGGGCCACATCGTTGCTACATGCCCACACAACGAGGTCGCTAACGAGATCGCAAAATAGGACGTTTTAGTGATCTCGTTTGCGATCTCGTTTAGTGTGGCATACCCTTTTATGGGTTTACAAAAACATGGTTGTCTGGGAAATTAAGATTCAATCTGGTTTCTTCACACTTTTGTTTTTATTTTAATAATAATATTTTATTTTCTATAGGATATTTATATAACCTACCGTGTGTGGTCGTGTCCTGGCGGTTTCCGTGGTGCCGGGCTGCTTTTGTTGCCTCTATTTCTTTTTTACTATGAAGATGGACAGTCTCTTGTTTCATTGTTCTGGTTGGGCCGTTGTGGGGTCCTTTCTTGCTACGCTTGGCTCTGCCGGACTCTGCTTGTCCAGAGGACCTCTCTTTAGGAATAATAAAGATTATTGTGTTGGAATTGATCTCCTATGTGCTTTTGCAATATATGTTCACTAAGTGGTTGTTGTGAATTTGACATTTATTTTTTTAATATAGAAATTTATTTTATATATTTTTCATATTTTTTGATTTCTTCATTATTTTTTTTGTATCTTATTTCATACCTTATATCTTTCATGTTTTTCACACAATACATGTTTCTATATATTTTTTCACATATATACAATAATAATTTTTTCTGACTTTTTTCCCACTTATTTTTCATTCACTTTTTCATCCTTTAATAATTTCACTGTTTGATTTTCCAGGTTTATTACCCATATAATTTTTATTAGTCCTTACCATCCAGTATTTCCTCTGTCTGTGAGACATGATCCTTTCAGTTATATCATGGCAGCCTTTATACATTCATTAGTCCTATATGACATCCCCTATTGTGGGCACTGCATACCACATTCCGGAAGTTTTAGCATGAAATTTATTCCAGCTTGCTCATACTATGTACTGGGTTTTTGCACGTGCGCCGCCTGTGTCCCGTTGTCGGGGCCAGCCGCGCCTCCGTGTCCTGGTAAAGCCAGGTACACTGTCCTGTGGTCCCGGTCACGTGGCGCGGCGGCTTGGACTTCCTGGTCGTCCTGGTTGCGCATGCGCTGTCCATACTCAGGACACTGCTATCGCCCACATTAATTTTTCCAAATATAAACCCACTGATTTACCAATTGCCACCCTGACGAAGGAAATTGCTTCCAAAACGCGCGTCGGGTGCATGGTTTTCAAGACCTGGCAGCTCTTAAAGGTATATTCCCCTGTTGAATTTTCACATGTCACTTAGCACTATGCACCTTTCTTGTTCATTGAGGTGTACTATTCTATCTGACACTTATGCACTGCAATTGTTGGCTTCACTTGAGGGTTTCCTTTTGTTAATTATCACCTATTTTATTTATTTTTCCTGTTATAATTTGTATATATACCACACACAGAATTGGACAATTTTATGATCATAATTTTAATGAAATATAATTTTTTTTACACAGTTAATGACGGTGCTGATTTTGATATTTTTGGGGTACCCCATAAACAACTTCATTTATATTTTTTATTATTTTTTTTTGGGGGGGTTGCTGCTTACATCTCTTTTTTTTATCTTAGTCCGCCATTGTAATATTGTTTTTTATATAAGTAAATTTTCTTATTCTCTAATGTTAATTATAACCCTGGTCCTGATACGTGCACATTTCTTTCTTTTATAGTACCGCTGTTTGTAACTTCATTGAATAAAAGATAGATCTTTTTATTATATATCTCGTCTGGAATGGTTCTCGGCTTTCCATGGTTCTGGTTCTTCTTTGGGTTTTTTTTCACCTGAAATGTGCCCAGGCAGTAGTGTACAACCGAATATACGGGGGTATTGTCGATTCAAGAGAGGTTGTATAATAATTTTGTGAGCTCCGTTCGCATTCCTCTTTTTGAAAGTGAAAAAAATTGGGGCTTATATTTGTGAAGAATTCTAAAGTTTCACCACATGAAGTGACAACGTCAGATCTGAAAAATGGGCCCCGATTAGGAACAAAGAACTGGCTGCGGGAAGAGGTAAAATCAGAGTATTATGGACACTAATTTATTGTAGTCAAAAACTGTGACTATAGACAATAACATCTACTGAAATGATCAAATCAATGAAAATCAAGTAACTAGTGTGAAATCCTCTGGAGGAATTACAGAATGGGGCTCGGTGGTTTCTTGGCAATCTAAACTTAACTAAGGGCCAATATTTTTTAGCAGATGAGTTTCTAAAGAAAATAGATGGCCAAGGTAAAGAGAAAGTATTCGTGCTCCCCATTTCAGGAGAGATTGTGCAGTAATCTGAATTTCTTAGGTTGAAAACAATGTAATTTATGAGGTGGAGCGAATCCATGAAACCAGGGCGGGAGCCAACACATCTCCTGCAGGTGTGAATAAATGTATATTACAGCCATCAGCACGCACAGCTCAGAGATATATCATGGCACAGGGGTGATGTGTTTATGTAGATTATCACAAATCCTCCTTGAAGTTAGTCGTTTTAATACAAATTTGAAAAGTCCGGATAAAGGGAAACTCTGCTGTTTTGTACAGAAATTCACACTTGGCCTCACTGCACATTTAATGTTGTCGATCAAAAAGGGAATTTGGCCAGAAAGACTGGACCTGTCTTGTAGGGACCATATGAATCATTCAGCAGCACAGAAGGGAGAGAAGATCCATCCGATAAGAATTCAGGATCTAGGAACCACAGCATCATTACCCTCCACTTCTCTTACAGGCCCATCATAATATTTCCTTCAAGTGATTTTCTATCTTGTCAGCACATTCTACGTGCGCTGTCATTTGGCTTTATAGTTTACAGATCTGGGCAGGTAACGGTCAGCGTCTCCTAATCCCAGGGGTAGGTGGATCCTCCATGTGCAAGTTCTATAGAAAAGGGCTTTCAGTGACCAAAGTCATTTGAACAGTTTTGGGTGGAGGAGAATGTTGTGGTCTAGAGGCAAAATGGTGACATGGTAATACGGCCGGACTACACACCGATAAAGCAGCCACAGCTGGTGACTGAGAAGAATCTGTGACTTCTCTGCATTTTAGTGGCTACTACTCACCTGGGTAGCCAATATGTGGGAATCTCCTCTTTACACCACTCATCACCCCTCACATATGTCCTGCAGTATTACCATGGTCAGATCTTCACCCTGAAACAAATATTGTAAAAGTCACCGACAGATGGAGAAGTCCCATCTATGATCAGCTCTAATCCTGCCATCTCCACCATTCTCATTACCAAGTTTAAAACAAATAATACTGGGGGATAAACAAGACTGAGCACAAGACCTTCACAGCCGTCTACACATCATAGGGGAGATCTCCTGACACCTTCTCTCCATCACCTGATGATCCTGAGGAGCATTGGGATCTTCTTGGTTACAGTCCTGTGGAAGAAGAGGACGGGGACATCTCTCTGGTGTTGTCCTCTTACTGGATAGATCTGGAGGAAACACATACAGGGAGTGAATTCATTCTTACATACAGATAATTATAGGCCGTGTGTATTTAGTCCTGTCTATTACCTGTGATGTGAGGGCTGGGGAACCTCCATTATGACGTTCTTGTACAGATCTCGGTGCCTTCTAAATACTCCCACTCCTCCATGGAGAAATAGACAGCGACATCCTACACCTTATAGGAACCTGACACATACAATGATACCGTCATCCCCCGATCCCTTCAAGCGTTACTGTATAATGTCCCAGCATTCCCAGCACTGTCACCTCTCCAGTCAGCACTCAATTATCTTGTAGATGAGTTCTAGATCTCTGGTGATTGATGTCCTCATGGATCAGGGGTGAAGTGGAGGCCCGTGATTGTGCTCAGGAGTCTTCCGCATCCCTCAGACACAGGGTCCTGACAGCGACACTAGAGGTCTTCTTCACCACTGTGTAATCCTGGTAATGGAGAGACACATTAATAAACTCACTACAGACATTCCAGAGTCCTCACCTCTCCATTCTGTCCGTTATTCCCATAGATAAGAATGATGTAATGTGACGTCATCAGAATCTCTCACCTCTCCGTGAGACGGAAGAGGATCTCTAGGGTGAGGTGTAATATCCTGTCCGCCATCTTGTCTCTGTCCATATCCACTTGATGGGTAAATCAGGAAATTCTCTTCTGTAAAGATCTCACTGAGAGGATCCGATATTGTAGAGACCTGAATGAGAAGAGATGAGGCGATGTAACATCATAAGAATCCTGTAATAATACAATTACTGAGATAAGGGAAAACATATGAGGAGATTTATTATTTACAGATTTAGTTTCCTTCTTTACATCTAGTAAATAAAACCTATATATTTTAGGCCACAGACAACAAGCAGATTTCTTCCTCGAGTCGGCAGCTGAATACGTTCCTCATAGACTCATCTTCCATAACGCTAATTCTCCTCTCATTTACCGACCTGGAATCGGCATATAATACTGCAGATTTTCATTCAAACTTCTGTGAAATCAAACTGTCCAATTAGAAGCACACTGATTGACAATCAATTTCACATGCTGTTGTGCAATGGAATAGACAACAGATGGAAATTATGGCAATTATCAAGACACACTCAATAAAGGAGTGGTTCTGCAGGTGGGGACCACAGACCACATCTCAGTACCAATACTTTCTGGCTGATGTTTTTTCACTTTGAATGTTGGTTTGCTTTCACACTCGTGTAGCATGAGACAGACTGTACAACCCACACAAGGGCTCAGGTAGTGCAGCTCATCCAGGATGGCACATCAATGCGACTGTGGCAAGAAGGTTGCGGTGTCTGTCAGCGTAGTGTCCAGAGGCTGGAGAGCTAGCCAGTACACCAGGAGACTTTGAGGGAGCCGTAGGAGGGCAACAACCCAGCAACAGCCCCTATATATTGCGGCTTCTGTATATACTTTTTTCTTTTATGCATTATATGTAATTAGGGATTTATCCATTGTATCTTTCTTTTTTAGTCCATAGCCAACTGATGAAGGCCACATGAGGCAAAACGTTTGATTTTTTTTTTGACTGCATTAAATTTTTCGCATTTTCATTAGTTGAGTGCCAAGTTTCTTTCTATTGTGGCTGAAGATTATGGCCCCCTACAATAGACATGGGAACCCTTTCATGGGTCTGCCAGGCAGGGTACAGTTCAGGAGGCCAGGCGTCAGGAACTTTCAGGGCTGGGGCATCACACAAAAAAAAAAACCCGCTTATGTTGCTGTTTAACGAAGGCAAATGTAAGTTTCGGCCCCCGGTTGCAAATTCCGACATGTATGTTCAGTGTGTAACGGGCATTGCACGGGTCCATCAAATGTTTCAGGAGGAGTGGTGTTAGGGCGGGAGGACAGACTATGGTCAAGGGACAATCACCAATCAAGCTACACACGATGCTCCCCTACCTAAATAGGTACCCCGATAAATCCAAGGCAGACTTACTAACCAGAGGCTTCAGAGACGGTTTTATAATTCCATCCTCATCCTCGCAGTCCAAGTACAAAAGAAAATAAAAACTCTAACTCAGCCTAACAGCACTCAGAAGTCATAAAGAAAATTATGAAAAAAAGTGGTTAGGTCAAATGGCAGGTCCGTTTTAAGTCTACACCCTTTCCGGACTTGGTGGTTTTTCCTTTGATATGTGCCAAAGAAGAACTAAATAAAGTACAGAATGATCACCACCTGTCTTACCCACGTGGCAAGTCCGTCAATGACGGCATAGATCAGGAGTTATGTTCCGTCCTATAGGCGTTTGATAAAGCATTCATGGGTAAGAAAATAGGAAAGGGGCACTAAATGGCAAAAACTGATGTGGAATCAGCCTTCGGTTATTGCCAGTACAACCGTTAGCCAGTGTTTGTCAGTTGCTATTGGGAGGGAGAGTACTTTGTTGACAAGTGCTTACCTATGGGCTGCTTTTCTGTCTTGTTCATTGTTTGAGGCCTTTAGCACTTTTTGGAGTGGGTAGTTAAAGGACATTTCTGGGTCAGGCTCAGGTGATCCATTACCTGGATGATTTTTGGTGTGTAGCCCTCCAGAAACTGATGTTTGCGAAACTGTTCTGAAGAGTCTGGAGTGGTTGCAAATGAATTCGGAGTCCCCTTAGCCCTGAAAAAACGGTCCCCCAACATCATGTATTTCATTTCGTGGTATTGGATTGATACAGTTCAGTGGGAATGTCGTCCTCGGGAAGACAAGGTGTCAGCGCTAAAGCAGAGATACGTAGGGAGCTGAAACTTAAAAAAATGAGGCTACGAGAAGTTCATCCTTGCTAGACGGTCTGAACTTTGCATGTTGGGTCAGCCTATGGGCAAGTTTTTCTAGAAGGTTAGCGGGGCCATTGATCAGGTCATCGTTAGCAAGCAGCACTTGGGCAGCCTATCAGCGGGTATGGCAGATGTGGGAACAATGGCTAGGACACAGAAAGGAACACTTAACAAGGAGGAGCAGGTAGGGGTGTTATTATGGGAAATTAGACAAGCAGCAGATAGTAAGTGGCCTACAACAAAGTAAATCAGTTAAGTTCCGGTTAGCTTTTGATTAAACTTCACAATACAACGGATTTAACAAAAATTTTTTAGTCAGACCGGCGCTCAAAGGTTTCCGAAAAGGAAAAAGCCAAATGATAACAGGCGACCAGTGTCATTCAGATTACTAGAAAAGTTAGGCTTACAATTAGGTGTAGTCCTTCAGGTCGCGTTTTGAAATAGGGTTGTTTTAGGTTGGCGTTTTCATTGCTTTTTTCGGGGCGGTGAGAATAGGGAATTGTAACACCCAGTAGAGACAAGGTGGGGCATTTCAGCCGAGACATCATGGCTACGGAAAAGGAGTAGAATTGGATCAGGAATCAAAAACAGATCAATTAGGAAGGGAAAAAGGGTACTGTTAGGAAGGTGAAGAATTCATTTAGTGCCCATCACAATGTTTTCGAGATTTTTAACTGCCAGGCCCGGCAGGGTGGACCATTTAGTCTGAGGACGGGCGATCTTGTCGAAATATCAGTTCAGAAGTGTTTCGCAGGTCTTGGAAGCTCTGCCGTGTAGCCGCGCAGCGGGTCACTCATTTCGATTGGGGCCGCAACAGAGGGGGCAAAGGAGGCTTGAGCTCTGAAGTTGAAAGGGAAAAATTTGCCGGTGGCAGTCACAACGGTACCGTCTTACTACACATATGGGTACGAGGGAGCAAAGTCTTCGGTAACTAAATGTGCACTAACTTATGTTTGCTTTTTACGGCAATTTCCACTTATCATTTGGTTCGGGCCCATAACTTTACTGGGGAGCGCTGCAAGCAGACGACGGACTGACGGAGCATTGGGTTTCACAAGGAATAGGGCGGCGATTGATGGCTGGTTTTTAGGGGTTGGCTGGAGTCGGGTAATTTACGAGTTTCAGCAGCTTTTTCATCTCCATACACCCCAGATATTTTTAGGGGAATGACTTGGATGCTCGCTAAGGAAGGCATTGGCTAGCAACTTAAAAAGGACCTGAGAACTATGGGTGGCGTTCCCAGGATTGAAAGTTGTGTGGCTGCATTGTACCCAGGGAGATTTTGGTGAGGGGGGCGGTTGGTGCCAAGGATTAACAAAGCCACGTAAAGGTAAAAAAACAAATTCAAGTTCGTAGTCGGAATTGGGGTGTGGCGGACTCATACGTTCGGATTTTGTTGAAAAAAGATTTCTGGTTGCGGATGGGTTTCACTTGAATGCAGTAGGAACGGATCTGTGGATTACAGGGTTAAAAGAGGCAACGGAGCCACAGCATTGCTATTGGGGGGTCCGAGCACCAAAAGTCAAGGTCCTTTTCGTGTGGCGTTGGTGGGTCCTTGAAGTTGGTAAAAAAATGGGTGTGGGGATTCTTGAAAGGCAGGAACCCCTTTTTTGGATGGTTTTATGTGGGGTAGTCTGGTGAATTGGGGGACACCCGGCGATGGAATCCAGTCACATTAACACGATATGTGGCGAACTCATGATGGATGTCTACACATGGTCATAGTTTTAGGTGATACCTCGTGGAACATCGGGTTCACGTTTACGGTGTGGAGGCAACCTCCCCCCCTCAGTCCCATGGTGCTTCTGAGCTGGAAAAAAACACACGGGGGTAAGTGGGGTGAAGGGGCAATCCGGAAAATCAAAAAGACTTTGTATTCGAGGACCTCAACAAGTTCTTTTTAAATTTTAAAATTGCTGCTGTGGGCCCTATTTCCAAAGAAAAAAAGGGTCATGGTCCATTGTGCATGGGTGAAAGGGGGAAAAGGGGATGGGGGGGGGGAGAAGGGGTAATTACGAGAATTGACATTTCCAGGGGCAAGTGTGTACAGTGTTATAGTGTATGTACGTGTGTGGGGTGCAGTGTGTGGTGTGTACAGTGTGTTTGTGTGTACATGGTTAGTGTGACAGTGGTACATTGTAGGGGTACAGGGGTTTAGTGGTACGTGTTTAGGTGTACAGGGGTTTTTGTGTGTACAGGGTAGTGGACAGTGTGTTAGTGTGTACAGTGGTTAGTGTGACAGTTGTCAGTGTTTGGTGTTTGTGTGTCATGTGTTAGGTGTACAGTGTACAGTTTTTAGGTTACAGTTGGGGTTAGTGGTACAGTGTTTGTGTGTACAGGGTTAGTGGTCAAGTGTTGGTGGTGTACAGTGTTGGGGGTGAGTTGGGTTATATGGGTTACAGGTGGAGTTACGTAAGAACAGTGGTGTGGTGGGGTACATTGTGGTACAGTGCATGGGTAAAAGTGCGTTGATGTAAAAGTGTGTGTGGAGATACAGTGGTGATGTACAGTGTGTGTGGAGTGACAATGTGAAGTGGATGTACGTGGGTGTGGAGTGACAGTGTGTGTTGGAGTGAACCGTGGGTGTGGAGTGTACAGTGTGTATGTGGGTGACAGTGTGTGGTGGGGTGTACAAGTGTGTGTGGATGTACAGGTGTGTGTGGAGTGTACAGTGTGTGGGATGTACAGTGTGTTGTGGAGTGTACAGTGTGGTGGTTTACAGTGTGTGTTGGGTGTACAGTGTGTTGGGGAGTGTACAGTGGTTGTGTGGAGTGTACAGTGTGTGTTGGAGTGTACAGTTTTGTGTGGGGTGTACAGTGTGTGTTGGGTGTACAGGGGTGTGTGGAGTGTACAGTGTGTTGTGGATGTACAGTTGTGTTGGTGTTACAGTGTGGTCATTGTGATGTGTACCGGGGTGGAGTGTACTGTGTATGTGGAGTATAGTGGTGTGTACAGTGTGTGATGTGTAGTGTGTGGGGTGTGTACGTGTATGTGGGGTGTACGTGTGTGTAAAAGTGTGTGTGTGTACAGTGTGGTGGTGTGTACAGTGTGTGGGTGTATATGTGGTGGGTACAGTGTGTGAGTGTATGGTATGTACAGTGGTGTGGTGGGGGTACAGTGTGTGTGGTGGTGGGACAGGTGGGGTGTGACAATTGTGTGTACAGTGCGTGGTGTGTACAGTGGTTTGGGAGTGTACAGTGTGTGTGGAGTGTACAGTGGGGTACAGTGGTGGGTGTACAGTGTGTACAGTGTGTGGTGGAAACCCTGTGTGGAGTGTACAGTGTATTGGTGTGTACAGTGTGTGTGTGGAGTAAATGTGGTGTGTACAGTGTGGAGTGTAGTTTTTTTGTGTGGTGGGGTACCGTGTGTGTGGTGTACAGTGATGGGTGTGGGTTGTACAGTGTGTGGGGTGTTACAGTGTGTGTACAGTGTTGTACAATGTGTGGTAGTAGTGTGTGGTGTGTACAGGTGTTGGTGTGTACAGTGTGACAATGTGTGGGTATTAGTGTGTACAGTGTGTGGCTGGACAGTGTGTGGCTGTGAAGGTGTGTGCTGTTACAGTGTTTGCTGTGTACATGTGTGGCTGTGTACAGTGTGTGTGCTGTGTACGTGAGTGGTGTGTACATTGTTTGTGGAGTAATGGGTGCGACAGTGGTGGATGTGGTGGTACCGGTTGGTGTATACCATGGTGGTGTTACCTGTGTGGTGTGTACAGTGTGCGGGTGTACAGTGTGCGGTGTGTACAGTGTCGTTGTCAGGCGGTGTGTACAGTGTCGGTGTGTACGGGCGATGTGTATAGTGTGTACAGGTGTGGTGTGTCGTGTGTGTACAATTTGTGGTGGTACAGTTGTGGGTGTACAGTGTGTGGTGTTGTGTACATGTGTGTGGTGGTACGGTGTGTGCATATAGTGGTGTGACAGTGTGTGATGTGTAGTGTTGGTGGTACCTGTGTGGTTGTACAGGTGTGGTGTGTACGTTGGTGTAAGGGCTGGTGTGTTACATGTGTGGTGTGTACGTGGTACGGGTGTGTACATGTGGGGGTGTACGTGTGTGTACAGTGTTGTGGTGTATAATCTTCAGCCGTCACACTCACAGCACTTACTGATTCAGAAAGGACAAAAACCGCCTCAAATAAAAAAGGTTCACCGAGGACAGGGGCCGCCACAAGAGCCCAATCGGGAAACCGCACGCTGCACCGTCTGTACGAGTCACCACACCTGCTTCACGTATGAGGAGCGCCTGTAAAGCACGACACCACGGACCCCTCCCCCCTGTGACCTCATCACAGGTCCGTGTGCAAAGAGCACCATAATCAGTTGCGGCACTGTCTGACTCCTCCCCAGGACCCATCACAGGTCCTGTGCGCACAGAGCGCCATAAGGGCGTGGGCATGGACCCTGACTTCCCCCTG